>CAKNWT010323332.1:0-11414 GCA_932066315.1 Andricus coriarius
TGTAATAGGTATATGTATGAAAGCTCGCTACAGGTTAGATATGGATCACCGGATATCTGTAGCTTATTTTTCATTTCATTTAATAAAAATTTGTATTCATTACTTTTGTTAGTAATGATTTGATTTCCATTATAAACCCGATTAAACTCGTTAAACTATATACATTTATACATTTTGTGCACTTTTGAGGTTAAATTAACTGTAATGTAGAAAAATTATACTACGTAGCGCGTTCTACTTAAATCGACACATATATGCATATAGAAAAGCAAAATAAATACACATACCTATACAATGTTATCTACATTTAAACACGGAATAAACAAATAATCACCTCAAAATTGTGACACTTCAATAATTTTGCAAAAAGAGTCAAACGACCTATATGGTCAACAAGTCACAAGTGTTGAAAAAGACAAGACTCAACAAGACTGAAAGGTTATGAAGACGGCTCGACATACTATGATACTATCTTCGATTATTATTGGTAGCTCCGAGAAAATATTTTTTGTGAAATAATTATGCGAGTATGTTTATTTAAAACACAGAGAATGTAAATTATTTGCAAAGGGTACATATATGAATTTCCAGGATTATATAAAATTATATAATTAGGATATCTTGGGGACATCCTTGGCATATCCTGCATTTTAAATATGAGACATCGTACGAATATCATAGGATGTCCCGAATTATGGAATTTGAGATATCCCGGACTACAAAAATTGGGACATTAATGGGATATCCTCAGCATATTCTGAGATATCTTTGGGACATTCCAAGGATATCGAGATTTCCGCCTCGTAGGATATAATTCGTGATGCCCCAGAGATCTCCTGGGATATCGCGGGAGCTAAATGGGATATCCCACCGATATACCTTTCTGTGAGGGATATATTGACATGAAACGTTTTTTTATGAATATGAGACTATTACAACAATTCTTTTGTTGAAAATAAATATAGAAAATGAATTTTGTTAGTCTCATATTATTAAACAAACTTTATTTATTCATTATTGCTTTAGTCCTTTCCCTATATTTTAGTTCTAATGTAAGCTGCATTGAAAAAAGTTTAACCACTTATTTTGAAGTCATATATCGGCTTTGTTTAACCCTTATGTAGGCAACCGGGTACCCGGGTGCCCACCGCATCACAATTTTATCGATTATTTTTTGAAAACAATGTTTTACGGTCAGAGATTCCGGATCCTCGCGATTTGGCCTTTTTTGAAGCTATTGACTATGTTACATGCATGAAAAAAAATTTGTTGTGTGAAAATTTAGCTGTTGAAAAAAAGTAGCACCTATTTTAATATTACTCACCTATATTTAAATCTAAAGAAGGGCAACGTACATAAATACTGCCGATTATAAAGCAGAAATCAGTTTATGTATTCACCATTAGCATCTTTAGTTGAGAATCAGTGTAGAGATTTACCACTCCAATCATGTATTGGAATGTCACCTCTCCTCTCAAAAATAAACTTGGAATACATTTAATGGAAATTTCCGAAAGAAATTTGTTACAGTATTGAGCTGGTCTGACGGAAATCTTCTTGCATTCAAGTCTAAAATTGTTATCACATATTAAGTATTTTGAATTGCGCGCCAACTGGAGCCAACCAACGCGCGGTCCTAATAGAAGCGCAATAGCTCAGGAAGCCCACATTGGCATCACTCCCACTTTGTCTGATGGACGTTTGCATTTGGCACAGCTAGCGAGGGAGCGCAAACGGGACAAAATTTACACTTTTTCACCTAATTCTTTAAAGAAAAAAAAGGTTATCCCACTTGGCTTAGGCGCAAGTAGCCAAGTATTGACCCGTGGCGTTTGGGAGGAGGACGCAAAATTACCAAGTCGCACCAGGCGCGACAAACACTAGTTACGGCTCTGATAAGAATTGATGCAGGCTGTTGCTTGAAGTTTATATTGATAATGCATTTTACTTCTTCTTCCTTATTTTTTAATCCCATATATTTTTCAATATAGTAGGTCCTTAGCGTAACGTTATAGGATAGGTAGTAGTATTAGTTAGTCCGATAAGTTTCTCATTTCGGGGCTGTAGGGGCGCAAAATTCCAGGAATTGAGAACTTATCGGATCCCCCTCTAGCAGCACGATATTTAGGTGCGCGCATGCGTGAGAATGATGCGCAAATCATAAGCACAATAGCACACGTAGTGGGAGAACTTCAATTAGTGTGCGTGCCGTGCGTGTGATGACATTTTAAGGGGAGTGTACACTTATCGGACGGCAACGTGTGGGTCACGTGTGTGCATCACGGGGACGTGTGGGTCAGTGCATGTCCGGTCGCACTAGAGTAGCTACATAATGATGTAAACGATATTTGTCTCTTGTTTAGAATATATTTGTTAATTAGATCTCGGCATTATTTTATTTAACCCTCACCATCACAAATTTTGGGGGCTCGTCCCGGATGAGGGACAAATAACGTGTCGCGATTACGACGTAATTTCCGCGGAATTATAAAAAAGGACGCTGTGAAATGACGCGACGCCGCGGAAGTGAGAAGGATTTAGACGCTTTTTAGTGCTGAAGATGGTGAAAATGTGCAAATGCGAAGTGAGTGAAAATCTCCAGCTACCACAAGAAGTTACAAAGTAATGAAGCATGAAGTTACGGCGAAGAATTAAGAAGCTCAGACGAATAAGTTACGAGGTGCAGAGTACGAAGAGTGATGCCGACGTTAGGTGACATGATACATACACGTTCCTCAATATTGAAGTCAAAGGGTACCGAAGAGGCAATGAAAATTCAGACGCCAGAAGCAAAGAAAGGAACAAGTAAGCGCAAGAGGGACATAGAAGCCGCTGAATGCTACAACGAAAGAAGACGTGAGGAGAGGAGAGGAAGCGAGCGCCTCGAGTACTTCAGAAAACTCGGGCCACGACGAAACTTCGAGAAGCAGCATTGACGAGAGTAGTGGGGGTTACTTTGGGCCTTTCCCTAAAGAGACCCTCCCTTGAATCAAAGAAAAAGAAGAAGAAAGGAACGAAGCGAATTAAGACGTCTGTGTACTTGACAACACAATTCGAGAAGCAGCTATGGCCACAGAACGCGACAAAAACAGTTGCGACGACATTTTTCGAGGAAAATACAAATTTTGTGTTTACACATCCGCCACTTTATTGAAAATTAAAATTTTCACTTAATTTTTCGTTCAAGTACAAGGCAATATCGTTTTTTAACTAATTCCGTTATATTTTTTGTCTGGGATGATCCAGTCATGAGTTACAATACGCACCGCAAAACACCTTTCTTTTTGTGGACCTCTGGCAGATTAAGTATAACTTGCTTGTTTATCAATATTTTTACCTTGACAAATTACTGTAACGTCGTGTAATGTGTATTATTTGAACTGTCGAACATTTGTCAATAAATAATAAAACCTATTTTCAGAGAAAAAATTCTTGAAAAAATCTTTTTTTCTGGCGTTGCGACTGAGTGCGAGTTTCGATTTTTTAAAAACATTTTTCCGGAACATTCCATTACGTAATAAGAATATTAAAATTTTTTAATTTGCAATTTTAAGTTTTCAAAAACTATTAAACTAATATTAAAATTTGTAATTTATGCCTGGCCATATTGCAATACCAGAATTTGTAAACCACAATAACATGTATGGGAATATTAACTTATGCCTCAGAAATAAACCTTTAATACATTTAAACGCAAATTTCAAAAAGAAATTTTGTGCAGTGTAGAGATGCTATTATGGGAATGTTCTTGCGTTCGAATCTAAAATTATTATCTCATTTCAGATATTTAAAATATCTCAAGCAGAATTTATGATAAGAATTATACAGGGTGTTTTTTTTTAACTTGAGACATCAAAATATCTCAAGAAATACGCATCCTATGAAAAAATATCTGTGATAAAAACTTTTTATTTTTAAGGGGGAAAAGAGATTTTTAAGAAATTTACACCCCACCCCAGAAGGCCGCGGGGTGGAGGTAACTTTATAATTTCAAATGGGAACCGCAATTTTTTCTCACAGATTCAGATTTTTCTTCATGAAATACGTAAGTTTTATTGGAAAATTTTTTTTCGATTCGCGAAACCCCCCTCCCCTTCAATGTCTCCTGGGGGGTGGGGTAAATTTTGTTCAAAGTCGCTTTTCCCCCTCGAAAATAAAAAGTTTTTATTACGGATATTTTTTGATAGGATATATGAATATTAGGTATATGAATTTAGCTCAAGAATTCGAAAACGCTACAAGTAGAACATTTTTTTGACAGAACGCGATTGTGTAAAATTTCACATTTATTGAAAGAACAAGCTAATGTTGCGAAACTTGTAGTTAGTCTACGTGACCTCGACCAACATGACATACACATCAGTCATTGCTTTAAAGTGGAAAAATAATAATTATTTAGGAATTATATTTACTTAGCCTTGTGCTACTGAGATAAATGATAATGCCACCTAAGAAACCTGACACACATTGACCGATTACTTCATGTTCGATATTTTATACCGAAAACAGTCTCATATGAATAGATGCTAATTGATTAGCACTGAAATCATCAAAGAATAAGTCAATATTTCGGTTCTCAATTGTTGTCTTCTCCAAGAAGGAATGCGAATCGTCAGCCTACTATATGCCTGTTTAGGGTTACTTAATTTTACAAGTGAGTGTAAAGTTATACAATAATAATAATAATAATCATTCCTGTTTTCGCCTCCAACCCACGCAGCCGCTGTGTAAGCATAACAGCGGTAAAATGCGAACTGCAAATTACACCATGCTTCTAATTTTGTACCTACAACATCATCGCAATTGATTTGAAACATCGCATTGAATTAATGAACAACATCCCCATCTCATCAGTCACTTGACTTAGTCCGTGACTGATGTAAAACCGGGTTCATCCGAGAACAAGTTAAAAAAATAAAATAAAATAGTCTCGGTGGCTCAGGTGGTTGCCTGGCTTATAGGCAGTGGCGTGGCTTATACGAAGCTTCTGAGGAAGCGTGAAAGTAGTGTTGCCAACTTGATTCTTGTCGTCGATAAGAGACAATTCTAGTTTGCCTTGATCGCGGCAAATTTCAATGTTGGCAGCACTACGTTCACGCTTCCTGAGAAAATTCGTATAAGCCACGATACTGCCACTAAGCCATGCAGCGCCGCTTAAACCTCATCGGTGAAACTACACTCACTGCGTTGTTAGCTCTGGACATTTTTGCATATGATTTTGCCGAGGTTCTTGTATTTCGGACCCCTCCTTGAGCTGTAGGACCCTCCGTCAATATGTCAAATTAGGCATACTGATCTTATCAGATCACTTGATTGCTTTATGAAAATGCGTCCTTGGCTGATAAGATATGCCGGGACAGCCCCGCGTAGACTATTACAAATAATATAATTTCAACAAAAATGCCTTCGACGAGTTGAGCTGTAACCATCTTAAGCCTGACAGAAAAATGAGGTTGATAACAATAATAATATACTTACAATTTTTCTCGTTACGTGTTTGGCGTCCGGCGCATCGCGTTCGTTTTCATACATTTAATGCGTGCATTTCGACTCCCACGTGAAAAAATTCTACGGAAAGCGTCCTACGGAAATTCCATGTCGAAATTCCATACGAAAATTCTACAAAAATTTCTACAAACTAATTTTGGGCTAAGTTTGACTTTCGATGATGAGCTGCGCTCTCGGAAGTCACACTCCGGACATCACACCCTTGCACCAGGTATGTGAACAACATCTTCGAGAAAATTATGCTACCCACGTCGAAACCTTGCACCAATTGTGGGTTCCTCGAGGACGCGAGATTGAACCGATTCTCCAGGTGTGAAAAACATATCTTCTTCGGGGAAGTCTGGGTTTTAAAGTATTTTAGGGCCCCTGGAATGGGTTGCTCGAGGACGCGAGTTTGAACTGATGCTCCAGGTGTGAAAAAAACATATTCTTCGAGGAATTCTGGTTCTTACAGTATTTTAAGGTTCCTGGAATGAATTCCTCGAGAACGCGAGATTGAACCAATGCCCCAGGTATAAAAAAAAACACATTTTCTTTAGGGAAGTCTGGCTTTTACAGTGCTTCAAGGTACCTAGAGTGGGTTCCTCGATGACACGAGATTTATCCGATGCTCCAGATGTAAAAAACACATCTTCTTCGGGGAAGTCTTGTTTTAAAAGTATTTTAGGGTTGCTGGAGTGGTTTCCTCGAGGACGTGAGATTGAACAGATGCTCCGGGTGTAAGAAACACATCTTCTTCGAGGAAGTCTGGTTCTTACAGTGTTTTAAGGTTCCTGGAGTGGGTTCCTCGAGGACACGAGATTGATCCGATACTTCAGGTGTGAAAAACACATATTTTCGGGGAAGTCTGGTTTTTAAAGTATTTTAGGATTCATGAAATGGGTTGCTCGAGGACGCAAGTTTGAACCGATGCTCCAGGTGTGAAAAACACATCTTCTTCGGGGAAGTCTGGGTTTTAAAGTATTTTAGGGCTCCTGGAATGGGTTGCTCGAGGACGCGAGTTTGAACTGATGCTCCAGGTATGAAAAACACATCTTCTTCGAGGAAGGCTGGTTCTTACAGTATTTTAAGGTTCCTGGAATGAATTCCTCGAGAACGCGAGATTGAACCAATGCCCCAGGTATAAAAAACACATTTTCTTCAGGGAAGTCTGGCTTTTACAGTGCTTCAAGGTACCTGGAGTGGGTACCTCGATGACACGAGATTTATCCGATGCTCCAGATGTAAAAAACACATCTTCTTCGGGGAAGTCTGGTTTTAAAAGTATTTTAGGGTTGCTGGAGTGGTTTCCTCGAGGACGTGAGATTGAACAGATGCTCCAGGTGTAAAAAATACATCTTCTTCGAGGAAGTCGGGTTCTTACAGTGTTTTAAGGTTCCTGGAGTGGGTTCCTCGAGGACACGAGATTGATCCGATACTTCAGGTGTGAAAAACACATATTTTTCGGGGAAGTCTGGTTTTTAAAGTATTTCAGGATTCATGAAATGGGTTGCTCGAGGACGCAAGTTTGAACCGATGCTCCAGGTGTGAAAAACACATCTTCTTCGGGGAAGTCTGGGTTTTAAAGTATTTTAGGGCTCCTGGAATGGGTTGCTCGAGGACGCGAGTTTGAACTGATGCTCCAGGTGTAAAAAGCACATCTTCTTCGAGGAAGTCTGGCTTTTACAGTACTTCAGGGTACCTGTAGTGGATTACTCGAGGACACGAGATTGATCCGATGCTCCAGATATGAAAAACACATATTTTTCGGGGAAGTCTGGTTTTTAAAGTATTTTAGGATTCCTGAAATGGGTTGCTCGAGGACGCGAGTTTGAACCGATGCTCCATGTGTGAAAAACACATCTTCTTCGGGGAAGACTGGGTTTTAAAGTATTTTAGGATTCATGAAATGGGTTGCTCGAGGACGCAAGTTTGAACCGATACTCCAGGTGTGAAAAACACATCTTCTTCGGGGAAGTCTGGGTTTTAAAGTATTCTAGGGCTCCTGGAATGGGTTGCTCGAGGACGCGAGTTTGAACTGATGCTCCAGGTGTGAAAAACACATCTTCTTCGAGGAAGTCTGGTTCTTACAGTATTTTAAGGTTCCTGGAATGGATTCTTTGAGGACGCGAGATTAAACTAATGCCCCAGGTATAAAAAAGACATCTTCTTTAGGGAAGTCTGGCTTTTACAGTGCTTCAGGGTACCTGGAGTGGGTTCCTCGAGGACACGAGATTGATCCGATGCTCCAGATGTGAAAAACACATCTTCTTCGGGGAAGTCTGGTTTTAAAAGTATTTTAGGGTTGCTGAAGTGGGTTCCTCGAGGAAGCGAGATTGAGCAGATGCTCCAGGTGTAAAAAACACATCTTCTTCGAGGAAGTCTGGTTCTTCCAGTGTCTTAAGGTTCCTGAAGTGGGTTCCTCGAGGACACGAGATTGAACCAATGCCCCAGGTATAAAAAACACATCTTCTTCAGGGAAGTCTGGTTTTTACAGTGCTTCAGGGTACCTGGAGTGGGTTTCTCGAGGACACGAGATAGATCCGAGACGTCTGGTTTTTAAAGTATTTTAGGGTTCCTGAAATAGGTTGCTCGAGGACGCGAGTTTGAACCGATGCTCCAGGTGTGAAAAACACATCTTCTTCTAGTAAGTAAGAGTGGGTTCCTCGAGGACACGAGATTGAACCAAATTTCACCTGAAGATGATTTGTTTTTTACACCTGCGTTATTGATTTAATCTCTTGTCCTCGAGGAACCCACTTTAACCACCCTAAAGTACTGTAAAAACCAGACTCCCCGGAAAAGATGTGTTTTTTACACCTGGGGCAATGATTCAATCTCTTCTCCTCGAAGAACTTACTTCAGGGACCCTAATGTACCGTAAACACCAGACTTCACCAGAGAAGATGTATTTTTTACACCTGGGGCATTGGTTCAATTTTGCGTCCTCGAGGAACCCACTCCAGGAACTCTAAAATACTTTAAAAACCAGATTTCCCCGAAGAAGATGGTTTTTTCACACCTGGAGCATCGGTTCAATCTCGCGTCCTCCAGGAACCCACTCTTGGTACCCTGAAGTACTGTAAAAACCAGACTTCCCTGGAGAAGATGGGTTTTTTACAGCTGGGGCATTGGTTCAATCTCTTCTCCTCGAAGAAATTACTGCAGGTACCGTAAGGTAATGTAACAACCAGACTCCCCTGAAGAAGATTTCTTTTTTACACCTGGGGCATTGGTGCAATCTCGGGTCCTCGAGGAACCCACAATTGGTGCAAGGTTACGACGTAGGTAGCACAATTTTTTGAAGAAGATGTTGTTCGCATACCTGGTGCAAGGGTGTGATGTCCGGAGTATGATTTCCGAGAGCGCAGCTCATCGTCGAAAGTCAAACTTAGTCTAAAATTAGTGTGTAGGAATTTTTGTAGAATTTCCGTATGGAAATTCCACATGGAATTTCCGCATGGAATTTCCACATGGAATTTCCGTTGAACACTTTCCGTAGACTTTTTTCAAGTGGGCTGCATTGTTTCAAAAATTATAAATAGTTTAGATTAAATCGAAAAGTGTGATTTACACACCTGCTGGATTTTGGTAATGATTAAAACTGAAATTGTTTTTCAATATGTTTTTAAATTCGGTTCTCAAAGCACTTGCGGCTTTGATGACGACATTTTTATTGCGACACTCGCGCTCCGCGTTCGATAATAATCAGCTTACACAAACAGAGACTATCTTAGTATAGGTAATCCACTTGATTATTAATTATCTAGAACATTTAAAATCTGCGTGCAATTAAAAAATGCCATTAAAATAATTTGGGAAACTTGTTGAATAAATAATTTCATAATTTTGAAAAGGACCTAAATTTTTACATTCTTATCATAATGAGAAGGTATTCTTTTTATGTGAGAACTGGTAATCGCGGATTTCTTCAAATCTCCATGTTTCGAGATCACGTAAGTCCGTAAAAAATGTTTTACGGTGGTGTCTTGTATTTCTGTCGTCGTTATCGTTGTCTTCTGTGTATCAGATAACTTTTGAAAACCTAATCGAATCAGGTTGCAATTTGGCACACAGTTTTAGGAGCCAAAGAAAAAAGACGAGTTCGTTAACCCGCTATTTTGGAAAAAAATTCAAAAGATTAGAGCATTTTCAAAAATTTGGGGACAATTTTTTTTGTAGGTTTAAAAATTCTATGTACGACCATTTTCAGTACTCGGAAAATCGAACAATTTATGTTTTTATGACTTTTTTTGATCAGAAGAAAATTATCAGAGTTATAGCCTTTTCAAAATTCTAAAAAAAAGACAATTAACATTTTAAGCTCGATTTTAGGCCAAAAAACGCACGGAATCTAAGAATGTCAAGAAAAGAAAAACGCTGCTTTTTGAAAAGATTATTATAACAACTTTTAGAATTTTCTCGAAAGTCGAGAATTCAAAATTTGATCGCACAAAAAATAATGAAAAATCAAAAATTCAATTTCGCGGTCAAACTATGCAAGATAAGAAAGAAGATGAACTGAAGAAAATTATGCAAACATAAAGATCTACAAGTTTGTTATAAATCACTGTTTAATAGGACGCGTAGTTTTTGTTTTAATCGTGAAAAAATTAAAATTAAAAAAAAAAAATTTTTTGGCAAAGCGACGCAAGCTACAATAAAATGTTTAATAACAAAATTGTTTTTTTTTCCGTTTTTTTTTTATGGAGTCATCGTGGCTCAGATGGCATAGTGATTGTCCTATGTTCCAATACTGCAGCCTTGGCAGCCACGCTGGGGTGGGTTCAAATACCAAAGCAGTAAGCGAGACTGGACGTGCTTTCTGAAAGCTTCGCTTCTGTCCCTTGGTATAATACCCCACAGATACCCTACAGTATATAATTAACCCAATAGTACAGTTGCTAATAACCCTGGCAGTTGATGCGACTATAAACATTCAACTAATAACAAAAAATAACAAAATGGTTTTTTTTTCATAGGATGCGCACTTTTTTTAGTAATAAAACCAAGACAATGAAAATACGTGTGTTTTAATACCAATGCATATTACGAATTGTGATAATACAAACTTAATTAAATGATACCTGAATAAGTAGTACTAGACCGAGGTGCAGAAATAAATATAATATACATTTGATATAATAGTGTTGCATAATGTGGAAAATTTCGCATTATGTATAACATCGAGTACGAAGCGCGAGATACGTGATGAGAATGTGGTCGTTAAAGCCGAAGGAGCTTTAACAAAGGAGAATTCACAATCACTAAATTCCAGTTGTCGATGCCTTGACTTTTCATTTTAAAAAGTCTGTCCACAAATGTGGGGGAAATAAAAATACCGACGGCTAAACGAGAATACAATCCCATAATTCTTTTGAAAGCTATCACGCCTATATATTACTACAGATAGACACCCTCGTTAAATGCTTTTTTCTCACTCACTGGGTCTCAGAACCTGGAGATATTATGAAAAATGGCGATTTCAAATTTTACATGAGAATAATACCTTATCATTTGGATGAGAATGTACCAATATAATAAAAATTACTACTAATCATGAATAGAGACCACCACTTTGCCATATACTCAAAAGAGAGATTCCAAAAATATAATTTTTGACTCCGCCCTATTATGGGATATTGAAAAGGACATCTTGCTAAGAAATTCTTTCAAAAAATTTCCAAATAACTTCTATTGTCACAGATTACAAAATATCAGGTAAATTTGACTCAAACCCAGTACACGGGCTCGAATGGTCACGAAAACGTCAAGAAAATGGTTAACGAACTCTTAGCATTAAGATTTACAAAATTATACTCCAAAAATCTAGAAGCTGTCAAACGCATTGTTTCATAGTTTAGAAGAAATGTCGGTCCAATATGCTTGTTTTACGGGTAATACACGTATAATTTTGCAAAATCCTC
>CAKNWT010323334.1:0-18086 GCA_932066315.1 Andricus coriarius
CTCCGGGGAGTCTGGCACTAAAACTTGAAGAGGGTGACCGGCCCGGTCTCGAAAATACACGCTCAGCTAGTACTGAGAGGCACTGCATTTTTTTCCATTGTTCTTTTCTTTTTGTTTATAACGTAAAATATAAACATTTTTTCAAAAAACCGAATCTAGCCGGCAAAACAGACCAATATTTAGATGAGGTATGCAAAATATCAGACCGAAATATTCAACCGTACGGCCGGAAACTGACATCCCGTTTTATAATGCTGATAAGGCACCTTAAGGTTATGAGACTGCTAGAATGTCGAAGTACAGCAGTGGTGGCAACCTGCAACCTATATAAAATAATATACAATACAATGCATTTTTTATGTAATTTCAATTTATTGTAGGGTTTTGATCAGACCTCATATCACAAACGATATTGTATTTTAGTTTTACATTTTTTAATGCATTAATTGTTGCCTTCTCCACTTCTATAATGACTGTATGCTTCATTGTATGCTAGATTGTATAATTGATGGATTTGCTGACTGGTTATTCGAGTACATGCTTGCTGGAGTGTTCGAATGTATGCGTGTTCGCTTGCTTGACAGTGTGCTTGTAGGAGTACTTGTTGATCAATTGCTTCATGTTGTCTTTCAGCGTTTATTTGATGGTACATTGCTCTACGTTCAGCAGCAGCTTCATCAGCAAATTGAACCAATAACATACGACTGCCAACCCCCAATCGCATAAGTTCATCGGGTTCCAGTCTTACAAACTTGTTATTGACTATGTCAAACACATTATCAGTTTCACCAAACAAATTAGATAGAGGTTTAATCACATCTTTCAGCCTCCATCCAATGACGACATGCTCCCTTCCCACTAAAACTGCAGTTGCACTGAATTTAGTCATATCTTCATTCATGATTCTTCGTAAAGTACTGAATGGTGGAATATTTGGGTATTTAAATGTCCTTAAATTCGGCAAGACGTCACCCTCATATTCAGGAAATAAACCCTTCAAATTCTGTGAAATTAATTCTGTAACAAGAAACAGAAACCGGTAAATTTTTAAACTCATAATATGAATATTCTATGAATTAAAACAATTAAATATGGAAAGGAATGCAAAATATTTAGCTATAAGAGACCCTAAAATTTAGTATTTCGATGTATTTAAATATTTTAAAATTTCAAAGAATTGAAGTTGACGGAATAAAGTATACTAAAATATTTGGGTGTAGTTCCTAATAGCCCTTACCTTCGATTTTTTTCAAACTCCGTAAATTAATTTATTGTCACGCGCTGATTACGAAAATCATAGTGAACACTTAGTACGATCATTGTTATTTCTATTTTTCTTTTGAATAGTGTTATTTGATGATGAAATAAATAAAAATATGTATATCATATAATTTTTTTAACGAATTATGTACTGTTTTTATTTATAATACCAGAAAAAGCTAAACCCCACTTGCTATTTCCATTAGATTATTACATGCACATTAAGGTAATCCTTCTTTGTATTGTGAAAAACAAATTTTTGACTATTTTTGGTCTCATCCTCTACTTTTGTTCGAATCCCCACCTAATTTACCAAAGGATTTTTCAATTAATTTTGCTTTAAAACTTTGGGAACACTTTTTGTATTGTTTTCCATCAACGTAACATCCATCGACGTGACCTTACTTTTGATTTGTCAGGGCTGGGTGATAACAAATTGAACCGTTCAGAAAAAAACTTTGCAGAAAATTAATGAAAAGAAAGTTTTTCAAATAAATAATCTTGTATTTGTTATAAAATAGTACAAATAAGCAAATAATACAATTTCTGTTGTTTTTTATAACGTTTTTGAAAAGCTATTTAATTAAATCATAAAAAGGATATAAAAATTATATCTTTTAATCAAAATGTGTTCTTACGGCTGTAAAAAATGTGTATTTTTCAAAAAATAATAATTATTTGTTATTAAATTTTTGATTATTTCAATAAATCATATGATTATGTTTACAAAGCAAAGTAATTTTATTTTTACCTAGTTTTTAGTATTTAAGCTATAATCAAAAATTCGTTCATTCTAATTAAAAAAACTATAGTTAAGATCTTTTTTATTCAATAAATTAATTTTTTTCCTCCCTTCTATATATAGTATATATTTCCTATTAAACTATTCCCCATTTGTGAAAATTAAATTGCATTCTTTTACTTTATTTAGGAATAATTCTAGTTACAAGAAATATGCAAAATGGGTGCGACGTCAAAAGGCTCCAAAAGCCTTTCAAATAAATTTGTAGCCTAAATACTTTTATAAGTTCTTCTTTAATGGTAATTAACCTAATGTGCACTAAAAGAAATCAATTTGGAAAAATATTTTTTTTAATTTAATACTTCGCAAGTGCTTTTTGCGTGGAGAATAACCCATATTTTATTTCCTGAAGTAATTTGAAATTGTTTAAACAATACTTATATGTATACCCCTTAGTTTCTTAAACAATTATTTACTGTTTAAACAATCCTAATAATCATGGAGGTTTCTTTACCTGATGATTCCGTTTATCAGTGTTAAGAGTACAAATTCTTAGTAAAATAATTGATTTAATTGTTTAAACAACATCTCTTGCGCTCTAGAGACATCCTCTGCAAATGTACTCAGAAAAATGTTTGTTTGTATCAAACAAAAAAAATTAGTTTAAATTCATATTGTTGAAAGAAACAAATTTCTTGCTTTAATTAAAAAAAGGTTAATTTAATTTTAGGAAATGGAGAATATTTGCATTATTGATTGAAACAAATAATTTGTTTAGTGAAATTTATTTGATTCAAACAAAATATTCAATGCAAAGCAATGCTACGATTGATCCGCTGATTGATTTGATGAACTTGATGGCATTGTTTTTTTTATGTTGTGTGATTCTAACGGATCTGATTTACTGGAAAACTTACAATTAATTGAAAATAGAGGCAATATCTCTGGTGTTGGAAATACTTCAATTTTGAGGCTTTACCTTGGATATAATTAAAAATTTCGCAGGTGAGTTAGTCTTTTTCAATTCTAGCCTTCTTTCTTTATAAACACTGTTAGAAATGTTCGGAAAATTTCGACACATTTAAGATACTAAAGTAACTGGAATTTACGAAATTATGTTGCTGAAAACGAAATTCAGAAACTTTTATAGTAAATTTACTAAATTTTCAATAAACTTCAGAAACGGGGTCTGAAAATTACAAATAGTTTTCCAAAATTCCTAAACGGTAACAGAAATATAAGTTATCGTAACCGAAGGAAGTGCGCAGTTGTATGCGCACTCGTTGCTTCTCGATCGCGTTCTGAGGAGACAAAGCATGGTGGTTCAATGGTGATCGGCGGCAATAAAGTGCAAAATGAATTAAAATAATTCAATAGTGAAAAGGATCTGATCCAGGTTTCAAATGGATGGTAAGTCTGCTATTTTCGTCAAAGGACACCTTCCTGGCTAGATAGGTTAAGTGTGTAATTTTTAATTGCACACTCTCTCATTGCTCTCATTTATTGATTTAAAACGTAGATCAAGGAACGGATATTGTTTGGTTCATTAATTTTAATATAAATTTGCAGTGTATATTTGTCTTGAAAATATAAATTATAGTAAATCTATGTACGAGCGAAGTTTACATGTAAATAACTAATACGTACCATTATAACATAAATATACATGAGAAGTCGTTTGTATTAATTTTATATTAAAATTAATGAACCAAACAAATTTTGTAACCCCTTGAAATTTTCAGTTACAGTAACTGAAAATTACTAAACTGTAACTGAAATTTCTGAAACATGTGACTGAAGCGTTATGCAGTTACCGTTGCTGAAATTTCTGTTACAGTTTAGGAAAATTTAGAAACTGTTTCTGCATAAAGCTTTAGTGACGCGTCTTTGAAAATTCCTACAGAAATTTCTAACAGTGAAGATGATTTATGAAATCGATTATGTTCTTTATTATTTGTTAGTATCGCCGCATATACTTAAAATCAGGAACATTCATATTCAATTCAAATGTCTAACTCTAGTTCATTTCTAATTATTCTAATTTATGATTTTTTACTTCAGAAATGAGAAGCACAATTAGAAATTAACCAGAATTAAACATTCGGATTGAATAAGTGTTCCTGCTTTTAGATATATAACGATATTTATGATGAACAAAAAACATATTATCAAGCTTATACATTATTTTTATAAAGAATGCTCAATTTCGAGGTTAAGTCTAAAAATATTTTACTTTATTTGAACAAAATCTATAATTAATTTAAAAATATATAATTATATATTTAATGAAAACAAGTGATTCATTTAAACTAACCGAAAATTTGTTTGAACCAAATAAATGAGGACAAATAAAACATTTCTTTGAATCAAACAAACATTTGTTTGACCCTACATCAAAGAAATAATTTGTTTGATTGAAACAAACATTTTTCTCAGTGTGTGATGTACTGAAGTCGCGGCCTCTTACTTCTTTTGATTGCAGCTCGCTCAAAACAAATCTTTGAATTGATTAATAAAAAGAATCTTAAGGCTTAAAGTCGTCCGAATTCAATGATATGATATTATTATCCAAAGACATTGTTGTCAATAGTTAAAGGGTTTTCAGCTGTTCTCAGAATAAGGTAGATGTTAGAAAAAATTTGAAAAAATTCACAGATATTCTTTTAACATTCTGTAATGCAATCCATTTTTAAAATCTCTGAAAATGTCAATAATTTACTTCTTAGAGGGATTTATTTACACAAAAAATATAATTTTGAATATTTCTAACTTTAATTAGTGTTGGTGCGTGGGCGGCACAGCGGGACAAGTAGTGAAAAAATTCTGCTGTGCCGGCCCAAACGCCAACCCTGATTAAAGTCAGAAATGTTTAAACTGATATTTCTTGGGTACGTGGAGCCATTAACGGCTTCCTATCTTTATTTGTTCTCAAGGTAAAGTATTTGTAAAGAAATCTCCGTAAAAAGCAAGTGTTGAATACACAGAAAAATGCTGGTGTTAAATTTATTAACGCTCAAATGTCAATGGTCTCAAAAAGAGCATTTTCATTCTCATATTAACGCCTTGACATCTAGGGAAAATTCATCATTTTTAAACCAAGTTGAAGTTCAGTTCGAGAGTCGTGAAGTATTCGACCTAATTTTTTTATTTTCCTTCATTTAACAGCGCGTATAAGCAATTTAAAAAAAGTAGTAGTTCGTGTTGCAATATGCAAATCTTAAGTTGAACATGAGCGTCATGAAATTTAAAGTAAAGCCGGGATGTAACGACTAAGTCATGACCATCTACATGACCATTTAATCCTACGCGTTCGAAGATATTCGGATTGGGGCTTCTGCACAATTATGTATAAATAAATTTAAAAAAAAATCAATGAATATAAATTGTTATAGTTAATTTCAAGAGCATTTATGAGTAACAGGTACGAATGTGCAATATTTTTTATGTATAGTATCTCACTATAAATTAACAAAATTTCACGTAAAGTTCTGATACGATAAATCTTATACTTTGTTTTTGGGTACCTACTATTTGGAAAATAATCGCCAGCTACATCTTTCACATGGTCAAGCAGAATTTCGGCTAGAATTAAAAAAAAATCTGTTGAATGACATACATGATTATATTATTTAAATAGATGTCTTAGGTAGACATCACGTCGTCATGCTAATAAATGTTGAGATAGAATAAGCTTTTGTCATGTTTCATGTCAAAGTTGTGTTGGTTTATAAACATTTGATAATATATTTATAATTAGGTAATAAAACTTAACACAAAAAAAGCTCGTTTCAATCATTTTACAACGACTAGACTTTCACCATTATTTTATTATCATTACTCCACTGAGCTTGATATGTGCATTTTAGGCTTAATGTAACTTTCATAAGTTTTAGCACAATAGGCACTGATTTAAATATTTCTAAAATACCGCTTATCATTGTGACAGCACCTTTTTTGATAACTTGAAAATTGTGGCTTGCAGGGGAGCGCAGATTTATGAAAAATATATTGTTTATAAGGCTGTGCATAAATAATGGTTCGTCGTACGAGAAAATTTCACACGAGTACAAAATTTTATTTTGTGCCAGATATCAATAAAAATATTTCAGAAAAATCTATTTTTCTAACCAGGCACGAGGAGAATAAGTATCAACTTGAGCGCTTAAAGAAGTATATTTCAGTTTTCAAGTTTTGAGCAATTTTGCTCTCTGAAACAAAATTGATCAAATTTAAGTATTTACTAGTGAAATTTTTTAGATTCAAATAGCGAAAAATGAGCCACTAATGATTGATAGAAAATTACTAATTCGAGTGGACAAGATATCTCCTAATTCAATAATGGGAAAATAATTGCTTGGTAAAAAGAAAATTATTTAGAACTGTAAATAATAATTAAAAAACAAGTTATAAACATGGAAAACGTGAAAAACAGAAAAGTTTAATAAAGCGACGCGATGGTGTAACAATTTTATCTCTGTTGAAACAGTAAGAAGACTATATTGAAAAATTGTTAACTTGGCATAGTCTCTTTTCATTTTCAAAATAGTGCCATCTGATTGCTTGAAGAAAGTTAAGAACAATACGAATTTTTTACAATCTTAAAAATGTAATGGATAGAGTTCTGTTTTCGATTTTCGAAATTTTTTTCGGTTGAATATTTTCCTTATTTTCCATAGAAAATTGCCATTATTTGGCAAACTTTTTAACAATTATTTGCCTTGAATAAATGTGCAATTGAGCCATCAAAGATTAGTAGAAAATTAATAATTCAATTAGTCGAGATATTTCCTAATTCAATAGTATAAAGCCACTATAAATTTATTTAGGGCTGTATACAATAAATAAAGAAACGTTATAAAAATGTAAAACTTGAAAAATATTATTAAAACAACGTTATGGTGTAGCATTTTCAATTCTATTGACACGGGCATATTGTGAAATTGTAAACGTGACGTATCCTGTCTGTCTCCAATTTAAAAACATTGCCTTGTGATCATTTGAACACATTTAAGAAAAATAATAATTTTTACAATCTTCAACTTACAAGGTATCGATAGACTCGAAAATAATTATTCACATTCAGGGTCTTCATGCGCTACCTTGCACGACCTCCTTCCCCCACAAATAGATAGCTTAGTTTATATGTCGCATTCAAAACAAGTATATACGATCAGAATTGCCTTCAATCAATTTCAATGTTATCTTTTTTTTCACAGAAGATTAATATGCGCTGTGAAATGAAAAGAAATTAAAAATTAGGTAATAATTATTATAACTGACCCGCTCATTACTATTCATTTCATCCAGATGACTAAAAACAAAATCGTTTTGACAGGTGGATGACAATTCAGTCCAACAATCGATGATATTCGAAATGAGAAAGAAACAGTTTTTAAATGATGAACTTCCCCAGATTCTCAGCATGAGCTTAAGAATCTTATTTTTCTTTCAACTCAAGACTGCACCGATTTTGGCGTACTTTGTATTAAAAAAATACTTTGTATTTTGGCCCTGTTTGTTAGTATATTTTGTCCTTTAACTATTGACAACGATTTTTTAGGCTAAAAGTGACCATATTGTTGAATTCAGAAGACTTTAAGCTCTCAGATACTTTTTATTGAACAATTCAGAGATCTTTTTGAGCGAGTTGCAATCAAAAGAAGTGAGGGTCCCTGATATTTGGCCCCGACAGTAGTAAACCTCAGATTGAGGCATTTAGAAAATCATATCTGTGAACCAAATGATTTTGAAACATTACAAAACTAGTGACTGAATTTCCTTAACTTTCTCATATTTCCGTAAATTTTGTGTAAGACTAGAAAATAGAGGCATTTGAAAAACTTTCAAATGCATTTGAGTTAAATGAAGTCTTTGGAGAATAATAAAAAAACGTGTTTCCTTCGATACCCTTGGCTACGTTTCCCCTTTGTAATATCCCTGAAATAACCGCTCGTTTTATTCACTTTTTGGTATTTAGGAGACTTCAAAATCCGTTACTCAATGTATTCAGTAATCACGCAAAATAGTTTTATACAGTACCAAAATAATGTTAAACTTTCTCCAAATGCCTCTATGTCTCAGCTTTACGCAAATTTTGCGGAATCTTTCCTAAGTCAGTTTTCTCCGTATACGCATTGAAATTCACGAAGAGAGTCTTGTGAAGTTTAAGCGGAATTTGGAAATAATCCACGTAAACTAAAGTGTCACACGTGAAATTTTCCATCAAGTTTATCTTACAAATATATTTAAAATTATAGATATCAAATCATTATATATTTACCAACAGAATTAGGGAAAACGACTAAAGCGAAGAATAGAGTACGAACGAATATCCTCATTTTCTAAAAGACAATTTATCACAATTACTTGTATATGTACTAGTCACTATCTCACCCGAGCATCTGAATTGAAGTCTCGGTAGAGATATAACATTAGATAAAAAAACTGTTTTCTTTTTAAATACAGGTTTATAGAACAAGATATTCCCAG
Organism: Andricus coriarius; assembly: GCA_932066315.1. Taxonomy (NCBI): domain Eukaryota; kingdom Metazoa; phylum Arthropoda; class Insecta; order Hymenoptera; family Cynipidae; genus Andricus; species Andricus coriarius. Next base: position 8,492 of record CAKNWT010323334.1, read on the forward strand.
CCAAATATATGCTGAGATATTTCGTAGTATATTTGTTATAAAACGAATTGTGGTATATAAAGAAGTATATCAACAGCTGCTCACAGTTTAAACAAAAATGACAGCACCAGGTATTTTTACTGATCTAGTGTTATCTCTGCCAAGATTTTATTACATTGAATGGCAAACATGTAAATTATGTCTCTAATTCTAAACTTGCATTTTACTAATCACTGATAAAATTTAACTCATTTAATTAGAAAAAAGTCAGCATCTAACCATGATTAATAAACTACTGATTGGTTAGTCACTTTCAACGTAGGTGAACCAAAATTGCTTCTTAAGTTTCCAACTTATCAATTTTTTCAAACATACCAACACTGACTTTAATTATAATTGAATTCTTTTTTAAATTCACATTGATGTTATTATACTTATTTATACTTATGTAATTGCCATTTGAGGTTACTGTTCGATGCGTGTTCGTTCCGCGTGTGAAGTGCTCATAATTTTTTTTATAATTAAAAAATAAATCTCACTAATCATATAATTACGTGTTCATTTATTTTCAACCGTATTTTATAAATTTTGGTACATTGGCGAACAGAATGAAGTAACCTACAAATTCTTCGGGAACAATTATATTAAATATATGAATTGTTACATTGGCGAATAGAATGACATAACCTGAAAATTGTTGTTGGAAAAGCATATCAAATATATGAAACTTATATAAATGTGCCAATATTTAAATAAAAAAGCTTTCTCACCCCTGACCATTTCTGATATTTCATCATACTTGAAAGTAACAAATGACTTTTCTTTTTTTTCACTTTTTTCCCCATAATTTCTGAGAACTATAAATAATTAAACTATTTATTATTATTTGGCAGCCCAGCTATCAAGAAATTCAAAAACATTTGAAATATTGAATAATATTTCAGACTTCAAGAACAGCAAGCCGATGCAATGGCAACCGTGGCCAAAGTATTGGATAGGTTTTCCTTCCGAACCAATCCGAATCATTCCGAAATCTGTATCCGAATCAATCCGAAAACAGTTCTACATTTCGTTTGACCCAAATCGTTTAAAAATTAATCCGACTCAATCCGGTTCAATCCGAACTCCAAAACGAACCAAATTTTCAATCCAAATGAATCCGAATTCGGATTGATATACACTGAATTTTCAATGAGAATGAATCCGAGTTCGGATTGAATTGGATTCATTCGGATTGAAAATTGTTTTAGGTCAATCCGAGTTCAGATTCATTCGGATTAACTCGGATTGATTCGGATACAGATTCCGGAATGATTCGGATGACTTCGGATTGGTTCGGAATGAATTCCAATCCGATACTTTCGCCAGGGAAGCTTAATTCGTGGTCGCATGTTAGCTTTGACTTATTTTCTGGCCGATTCATTTCTCTTGCGAGGAGTAGCGTCTCATGCGCTGCCTAGCGCCTTCTTTCAGAACTTATGTTCTCAGTTCCGCAGATCATAGTTCAGAAGTACACCGCTAGGCAGCGCATTAGGTGCGACTCCTCGAAAGAGCAATGGAATCGCCCTGAAAATAAATCAGAGGTAACTTGCGTCCACGTATTGAGCTTACCATTGCATCGGCTCGCCGTTTTTGAAGTCCGAAATATTACTTAATATTTCGGATGCTTTGAATTTTTGATAGCTGTGCTATCAAATAATTATAAATAATTTGATTATTTTTCACTTCTCAGAATTTAGGGTCCTAAGTTTTGACTAAACTTAGGACAGACCTGGTTTCTTCTTCCGGCCACTTGGACCAAGCCCTAAGAAAAAACCAGGTTCTTTCGGGAAGTGCGCTATGTGAGAGATTTTCTGGCATTCTATCCTTGGACCCCTAATAAAGGGATTATTGTTCCAACCCAAGCTCTGACAATTTCTGAACATATTCTCATGAATTCTGACTTTTTCTGACGATTTCTGTCGAGAAACGTAACAAAAGTGTTTTGTTTTTTTAATAGGGCTTCTAGACAAATATAGTGTTTATTCTATTGATTATTCGAAATAATAATTAAAATGACTGACCATGGGGAAAAGTCATTGCTTAATTAATCATGTGTGACGTGCTTTCTTATATTAAAAAGAACTAAATTTCTATATGCACAATTGAAATTATTATTAAGATGCGAAGCGAGTCGTGAATCACCTATTTCGATGTGTGGATACGTCACCGTTACCGTTAGCAGCTAACTTCAAGTTTCACCTGTCGTGATTAAATAGCATTTTGTTGTCGCAGAAATTACAGTGATATGTTTTTTTTTCTTGTTTTTACTTTTTTTCTTTGCGGGTGGCTCCACTCCTCGGAACCCATGGCAGCGGCTTATCCCCCTGGACCCCGCGCCACCCTACTGTTCTGCTCTGGACCGTTGCAATCTTCATTGCTCCAAAAGTCCATAATAGACATTTGTACTCATTCAAAGTCTTGTTTATCGTGCACTAGGACAAAGAGTATTTTGTGTGCAAAAGTTTCTTAACAGTATTGAGGTAAAAACTTCAGCTATTTATAAATACCCTTTTTTTATTTTATACCGTATTTTCGAATTTCAAAAACATTTTAAACTTTAATCGGCTCTCCTGAAAAATGTTCTAAAAGTGACTTAGAGCTGTATACGAGCAGCGAAAATCCTGGAGCAATGTACGGTCAGAACCAGAAATAAAGCAGTCTGCAGTGGAGCCCTCGATATATATTGTAACAAGGTTTTCGGGAAAACTCAGAAAGATGTAAAACAACTTTCCGAGGTTTCGCCGAAGCCGTACCTAACCTCCGAACGTGAGGAAAGGACTCTCCTTTTTTTTCTTGGTCTATTTAATATGTTTTTGAATAACGTATTTGCATGTGGGTTTGTCCAAATATGGTCGCTTTCGATTCTCAGAGTTTAAAAAGTTTTTTGTTGGATTCTCAGAATGTTGATATTTCAGTATCAGAATTAAAATGAAAATTAGATGGCAAATAAAAGTAGAATAACCTTTATCTAAATCTGAAATTTTAAATAAACTGTTGAAAAATAATAAAACAACAAAGAATCGACCCCACTTCCAAAAAAAAGAACAATAATGTCAGACACAAAAAGGATTTGGAAGATTTTACAAAGATTTAAAACAGGCGTGTACATCAGATTTCAAATATTTCACAAAAATTTCACAAAGCTTTTAAAGCTTTTAAAAGATTTAAAGGATTTCAAAGATTTTAAAACATTTTGAAGATTTGAAAAGATTTCACTAAGATTTCAAATAACTCAATGATTTCAATGAATAAAAAAGATTTCATAAACAAAGATTTAAGAAAAATTTCACCAAAATTTTCCAAAGATTTCAAACATTTCCAAAGATTTTAGAACTTGCAAGAGATTTCAAAGATTTTAAAGATTCTATTAAACCAGATTACTGAGATGTCAAAAGATTTTAAACGGGATAAAATTATTTCAATGATTTCAAATGAATAAGAAATATTTCAAAAACATTTCAAATATTTCATAACAATTTCAAAAGTTTTCCAAGATTTCAAGGATTTTAAAGATTTCAAGCATTTATAATATTTTACAAAAATTTAAAAATATTCCAAAAAGTTTCATAAAAATTTCAAGATTTCACAAAGATTTCAAGTCCTTAAAGGGGTTTCAAGGAATTCACAAATATTCCAATGATTTCAAGGATTTCTAAGACGACTTGGGTTCGCAAAAAATTAAGAAATTGTTTATTTATGGTTCTGATTTCTTTAAGAGTTTTTGGCAAAACAAAAATTAAGTGGCTAAATTTTTACATCTATAACAAACTACTGTTTTATTATTTGATGTAAAAAAGTAGACCTGGAAAAACGTGACTTCTTGACCTGGAAAACCTGGGAAAGACCTTGATTTCGTTCCTAAGAGTCGCTGGACACCCTGTTCATATCAAAATTATCACAAAATTCTTCTGTAAAATTTGTCTTGTTTCACAGGAAAATATGAAAAAGGATTGACACGTCTACAACAATACCAGAAGAATTTAGATGCGGGTAACACAACGACCACATACGAATTATCCGGTGACGATATTTGCCATAAGAGAATGTTCGTGTCAAACATTCTTGCACTACAAACCGCAGATAAAGCAGAAGAAAACAGCGAAGGTGGATTTCATAATTATATATGAAATTACTTAAAATAAATAAGATATGACTTTCACATTACATTATCCCTGCTTAAAATTTCCGATAGATTTCGGATAAGTTTCGGACAAATCTGTCTGAAATTTGTTTGGAATATGTCTGGAACTTGTCCTGTTTCATCCGGTTTCCATCCGTAACAATATTTTAGATCTGAAATCAATTTCGAATCTGTCCGGAAGCTGTCCGCATTTCAGAACCACAAATTATTATTTTTTTTAAGTGAAATCCGAAATTCGTCCGTTTTCCTCTGAATGATACCCGTAGCAAAACGTGGAATCCGAAATTTAGTCCGCTTATGTCCGAATCGTATCTGAAACGGAAACCGGGATCGAAAATTAGTCTGTATCTGTCCGGAATTTGCCCGCAGTATAAAATCAGAAATTATTTTTCGTAAAGTGGAGTCCTATTTTGGTCCGTTTTCCTCCGGATCGTATCCGCAAGAAAATCGGAACCTGAAATAAGTCTGCACCTATCTGAAATTCATCCGGACCATAAAATCAGAAATTATTTTTCTTAAAGTCTGGATCGTATCGGGAACAAAAAGTGGAACTTGAAATCGGTTCGCACCTGTTTGGAATTCATCCGCACATTTATTGTTCTATTTAATTCTACATTTGTACAGGATCTATTCATTACTTAATAATCATATAATGGCCGCAAATATTCCCTGCTCTCCTCATCTTATGAGAAAGTATAAGTTGCTGGAATCAAGAATGGAAAATAAGGGGATAACGTCAATCATAAATGAAAGAATTACTAACAGTAAGTTTCTATTATATTTCAATTGTATTTGACAATGTTGATATATACATGTTTTCGTCAACTTTCATTACAATACATTTTTCACGTATGGTTAAGAGTGATATTATTTTAATGTCACTTATTGTTTTAACAGCCCGCATAATGTTTTTGGAACCAATATCACTTAGGTTACAATTTTCATATGTGGAACCAATGTCGCTGCAAGAAAAAACTAAAGATTCTACCTGGAGGTTCTGAACTTCTGCTAAGCTTCTTTGTCTAATTTGAAGCAAGTTTAAGACTTGAATAAACTTTCCATCATATAGACGAAATATAGTGTCGTTTGATTTCTGTGGACGTTCATACCCTACGCTATGTACAATTATACTTCTAAATATGCATCGATTAAATTTTAAAGCTTCTTCATCACTTTCCGACAACGAAGAGAATTTGGGGTCCTTTTTACCCTTGCCTATAAATACTACTTCATGATCATCACTGCGACAGAAGTTCTCTACCTCTTGCTTTATGATAATAATATATATGTATCCTTTGTTATCGAATCGATTTTTTTTACGCGAACCGATCAAATTTCGAACAAAAGAACGGAGAAATTTGGATTTCGGTTTCAAGCACGCAAACTGTACCAATTTTATATGAGCTAGGACCGCGGATGAAATTCTGATTCCATTTTCCAGAACCCGAACCATACAAATTTCATACAAAATCGGATGAAATTCGAATAAAAACCGACTTTATTTCGGATTATTCCGGACAATTTCCGGAATGAAAAGATAACATGGGATCTGACAAATTGCCAATGTGTCCGGATATAATTCGGACGGAAAGTGTACGTCGGAACGTACTAATGTCTGATCATATCGGATAAAATTCGGATTATAATTTCGAACTCGTGGACCAGACAAGTTCCGGATTCAATCGGATGAAATCTGGGTGACATAAACCGCCTTGATTTCGAAAGGTTTCGGACAATTTTCCGAGTCCGGAATTTGTCCGGAATTTCAAGCAGGGACTACTTCGAAATAAGGCCAAAAAAATGTAATTACTAAAATGTTATTCATTTGAGCCTTTCTTGTAGCAAAACATTCTTATGATATAATAATTTTTCAGAAGTGAAGAAACAATCAAATAAGAGACGAAAAAGGGAGGACTCGAGTAATAACGATCAAGGTACAACTGTTAATTTAACCTTATACAATACTTTTTTGATTGATAGAATTATAATTTTTTTCTTACACGATACAAATGCTTTTGCTCTTTAGCTAAACAAAATTTCATGTACATAACTTTAGCTGAAAGAAAGTTATTTTTAAGAAAGTGTATTTTTTCTCTGTGGAAAATAATTTAAGAGTTCACTACTAATTTTAACTTAATCTAGCTCCAATAAAATTTCATTATTATTAAACTACTCATAAATATTATGCTCATGTTTGTTGTCAAAATGCTGTCACTTATAAAGTGCGCAACAATTACCATCTTCCTTCTAATCCAAATGTTTTATTAAAATTCCGTATAGGATGTTCTGACATGAAGAAGGCCCTAATCCAACTTTACACGTCTTTTATTGGCAAAATGAAAAAAAAAAACGTTTTCCAGCATTGAATACGATGTCGATCAAAAGCTGTTAGACGTGGAGGGTAAATTCGTTTTAAATATAGGACGTCCATTGGGAGAAGGACTGAGCGTTGACCTACCGAATTTGAATGAAACTCTACACTGTTAAAAATGTTTGCAATTTTAATATAGATTTACTATATATTTGTATAGTAAATCTAAAAACTCGGTCTATGAAATATAAATTAAGAGGCTGTAAAGTAAATTTCATATACATGTATATTGATAAACTTTTAGAAAAGTCAGGTAATTTCACTTTCAATAGTGGAATAGTTCAATTAAGCGAATTATTAAGACACCTAACCTAAAGAAATCGGTACTCACGTTAAAATTTTGACATTTACAGTGAATTTTGAAGAAAATTCCACCCTTACGTTGCACTTTGATTATAAATAAGAATGTAATCGATGAATGTCAGTTTATTATACTTTAGTTTTAAATATTTGACCAGATTTGGGTGCATCAAAGAACTTTCAACTTTCACGCTCTGTGTTTTACTATACATGTATATTAATTCTACAAGACGATGGTATATTAAATTTACAACACGTATATGCATATTGCTTCCAATACATTTATAGTAAAATCGCTATAGAAATTTCTAACAGTGTACCTATAGCAGATCTCACTGTTTTCAAAACGTTTGATGATAGTTTGGCAATAGATGCTAAGAAATCCACTGCATGTATTTTGTTGAAAATTCTTCGTTTTTGGTAGAATATTCGTCTTTTTGCTGAAAAAAATCAATTTCTTTTGGCAGAAATTTGATCGTTTTTGGTTTGAAATGTTTGAAATGTTCGACTTGTTTTCGACTTGAATTGCCCCCAATCAAGACATGCTTGTGACACACGACCTTGTCACATGTGGATAATTTTAAAATTAAATTATATTTCTAAAAAGTATACACACTCCATAGACTATACATAATATCATGCATGAAGTCGTTGGAACGTCGCACTCGTAACCTTATCTCCAAGTGATATAGGAACGTGCTGACTCGGCTTTAGCATAGGCGATTTAACTTGTTCACGAACCTCCAAGTGAAATCCGAAAGCCATAAAATATTAAAATTTTGGTATGAAGAAAAGATGGAAGATTAAATTAAGTTTCGAACTATCTGGCTTATCAAAAATTATGATTTTAGGTCCATCTAGTTTTAGCCCTAAAATAATTGTGAGTAGTTTTAAGTTAAAAGTTATGAAAATGAAAATAGAAAGAGAGAGCATGAAATCTAGATGTGAGAAAGAATGAGATGGAAACCTTAGGTAAACCCAACATCAGAAATAAATTATTTGTAACGGGAAAAAACGAAGAATGAGAAGCAAACAAAAAATAGTTTGTAAAAGGATAAAATACATTGGTAAAATGCACCCATATTCACGTGGGAGCACGAGCACTGATCGCCGAGCGCACAGGCATGTATTCGGAAGGAAAGAGCATCCCGCTACCTATCTTACGCTCAACAGCAGCGCAACCTCACCGCGCCGTGCCGCCGCGATGCTGTAGCACAAGATCCATGCGTTCACCAGCCCTCACGTTCTCAAATCTCTCCCTATCGTCCAAACCACCCCGCGCTGAACCAACCTTGTAATTGGCAGATTTCTAAAAGGTATACATTTGCTAGGAAAAGTTCGATTTTGATTGAATTAAGACTGAGCATGGTATGTAAATTTTGAGATGCGATGAAAGGGTTGAGTTTAATATAATCCAAATAGGGATGAAACACTTAACCCGAAATTTATTTCAGAGCTGGAATAATGTAGAAATAAATTCCAGTAAAAATGAAGAAATAAATTGCGAATGTACAAAGCTAAAAACAAATCAGCCAAATTCCAAACTATTGGCAAACATCCTGTCCATTTCTGGGAAAGGGAGTAAAGCAATTATTGCCGAAATCATGCAATTTCCTTTGACCAATCAAAGTTTTAAACAAAAATTTCTTCCCACCAATGTCACCCTGTGATGCAACATCGAGGCCCATCGATTAAGGTCACTCCGGGAATTTTACATTTCCTCACCGGGAGAATTCTACTTGCCCGCCCGCGGTTCGGAACTTTTGATACTTACGCGCAATCCTTCAAGTCGAAGTCCCGGATTCAAACAAGAATTGAGTATTTAAAGTTTAGAGTTTTAAACGCAGCCTGAAATATAATAGCTTGTCCCGGGGAAGTGTACAGAGATCTTGTCACGGGGGGGGGGAGGGGATTGGGCGGACGTAAATAAACCTCCCTCCAATGGGTTAAATCGAATCGGAAATACGTAGATGGAAATTTAAACGTATTTCCTCTGCCTCTTTATTCCATTCGTGCAAGGTCCATTTCGGTATGTATTTCAAATTGGGTCAGGTTATTTAGGCAAAGGAGAATTAGTTTTCGAAATCGAATTTTAAAATGATTGGGAAAACTAATTCGGTGCTACTAAATTGCCAGCTGGGATACCAACGAATAAAGGCTTAGACTTTAAACGCACTCTCCCCCAAGTGTCGCGAAAATAAAGGACTAGAGTTGCTCTACTAAGCAACGGCTGATACACAAACATAAAATTTAGCTCTATTAAGAGAAGCAGAAAATTAATAGAAAGTTGTCGCTACCAACCTCTGTTCTTAATAATTGGTAAAAGTAGGACTAGTATTACAACTAAAAGGTAAGGCTAAAATGTATCGATTCAATTTTAATTTTGATATCTTCTGCATGTAGAATTGTGAGTCCTGCGCAACTTCAATTGATAAGATCAAAGTGTACGGAATTGTTCAAAGTGGTTTTTTTGTTTTGGAATAAACATTTCATCTAAATTAAAAGTCCTGGAGTAGAAATATTAGGAATGATCTTTAATTTTTACCATTGATTTTTAATCCTTTTCCCAATAAGGCACAACATTTTTCAGTACGAAAAAAAGTGAAAAACAATCACATAAATAAAAAGGAGTACTTAAACGGTACGCTAGAGTTTGGTAGCCTCTCATCCATATATTCAACGTCAGACTTAGTATTTCTTACCCATGATATTCAAGATATAATTCCTTTTTTAACAATTTTATAAATCAAGTTAAAGATTAA
>CAKNWT010323335.1:0-13182 GCA_932066315.1 Andricus coriarius
AGATATTAGCACAGGTTTCATAACATCGCATGCAGGCATCAGATTATAGAATATAAAATTTGCCTGAAAGAGGTCGAAATGACGTCGAATCGACGTCACTTCGACGTTGATTTTTTAAACCCTGTAAATTGCAACAAATTTTGATAAAATCACGCTGGAAGCACCAGTTCCCGTTAGATCACTGAAGTTAAGCAGTGTTGGGCGCGGTTAGTACTTGGATGGGTGACCGTCTGATACTACTGCGTTGCTGTTGGCGGTCGTGGGTGTGGTGAGCCCATTTACTACAAATCCACCTTAAAAACACTACCCGAATCGGGTAGTGTCACGCTTACCCCTAGAGGCTCGCCGAAAGGGAAATAGCTTAATGATATACTTACATTGCAGTAAATGATCATTTATAAAGTATCTCTGGAGCATAAAAAACATAGTCGAAACCGACTAATTTTTCGGCGGTAATTTCGACTCGACCATCATACGACGGTTACGACGTCGATTCGACGTCTGATCGACGTCACCATTCTGACTGGGTCACCTTTTCTTTATTTCATTTTTTTAGGGTTAAAACTAACTGCTTCTTACTTTAACTTAAAATCACATTTGCTTCAAAGATGAAGATCTTGTTGAGAATTCGTCGCTTTTGGTTGAAAAATCAAGAACCTGGTTCACAGTTACACTATTTTCAACAAATTCATTACTTCTTTTTGCTTAAACACTTATCATTTCAGTAGAAAAATCATATTCTGGTTCAGGCATGGATTCAGCCTGAGAAAAATTGTCCTGTTCGAATTTTTATTTCAAGGTCTGATGCTTGTAGAGAATTTCAAGGAACATCTTTTCCTTCTGCAAATATTTCTAGGTTTTGCAGCTTTAGAAGTAATTGATAAAAACTAGATTTTTCGAAAATAAAAAAATTAATCTTTTTACACTACAACACGCCCTAAGTTATTAGTTAATATTCATAATTTCTTAATATTATTAATACTAAATTACATTTTCAAGTCTTCTAGAAGTAGACAAGGAAGAAACGGACAACTTCCGGTGAGAAAGTTGTTGATTGAGATCTAAATAAGTTTTCTGGAAAGTTGTAGCTTAATCGGATCAATGGTTGAAAAATTATGAGTATTTTCAATTGCAAGCGGCAATGTTGGCGCTGCCGTATGTGACTTGAACTTCATATCGCCCGCTCCAACACGTTCGTAGCCGAGAAGGCACACGCATAGGGCGGCGTCAAGATTGCCACTTGCAATTTAAAATACTCATAATTTATCAATCATTGATCCGATTGAGCTAAAACTTTCCAGAAAACTTATTTAGATCTTAATCAACCACTTGCCCCTTGCGAGTTTTCCGCTTCTCAAAATTCGCTCGATACACGAAGCGTTCGAAGGTTTAATTTTTGCAATGAAAAACAGTGTTAAATGGAACTACAAAAGACGAATTTTCAACGAAAACATATGAATTCTCAACGAGTAATGTTATGGTGTCTGAGATTACAGAATTTCCAATCGTACATCCAGTAAAAGGAATTGATTAAAAAAAGCCTGCGAATTGTATACCTTTCAAGAGTAAATTTTGAAAATTGAATAATTTTAAATTCCATACTTTTTACAATTCAACAATTTCCTATTTTTGAAGCAGCATCTTTCATCAGCATTTTTTGTCGTTGAATCTGAAAAGAGAAAGGTATCTTTTGTTGCGGAAACATTTCGATCACATCGTTGATTTGGAGGGCCATATTTCTGATTTCCTTGCATTTGCTCTTGTCTTTCGATGAAGACCAAACTAAATCACCCGTTGATAATGAATACACACATAAATGCAGTCATCCTACTACATGACAACATCTCCTTTGGATGAACCTTTTAATCTTTCATTGTTACGAGATGAAGGCCCGTTACAATCTCAGAAATTATGAAAAAATGGCTCAATTACATTTTAAATCAGCTGAATCTATTTCCTGATATAATTTACAAACAAAAGAATGATAAAAGAAAATGAGAAAAAACAGTTAATATTGTCAATAACGAAGGTAATTCTTAAAATGAGCTAAAATTCAATTCAATTAAAATTCAATATACCGCCTGGGTTGCATTATTGTCAAAAAATTATACGCTCGTTCTCCCGCTGTGACCTCCTTGAAACGGGGAGCGCCTGTTTTCCGTTCATCATGGGTACACTCCCGGTGGCGTGTTGCCCGTTTCCAGGCGAAGGAAATGCAGCATATTTTCCATTGATAAAAAAAAACAACAAGACCATTTTTCGATAAAAGGGCTCTAGTCATGCATATGTATAAGCCTTTAGATTATGTGGTTAAAATATTACGGCAAACAATTCATCCAGTTAGCCCTAAACTTGTGAATTATAAACATCGAATTATATGGTAAAATTGACGAATGACCCTTCCATTGTTATGTGATACAGGCCGGTCACAAAAAGTGAAATTATTTAAGCATGGCTTCATTGAATTTTTATTAGCATAATACGTTTATTTGTATAAGTTCAAGAAAGTGAAAAAAAGATTCTTTAAAATCGGTTAATATTTGAAGTAATACGTAATAGAAATGTTAAAGTGCACACGAAAGTATAGCCCGATACACCGTAGCGCATCGAATCATGCTGGAAGAACAATTTTCAATTCTCAATGAAAGTGTAATGCCTGATATTTTAACGAAAAACTTTTTTAATTTGAACTTTTTATTTAAGATATAAATTTGGAATAAAAAAAACATGAATTAACTGATAATGGAAAAGTTATATGTCCAGTTCAAAAATTGGTTATATTTACCACTCTAAAGATGAATTTTCAACCAAAAAGATGAATCTTAACAAAGAAAAAATTATCTGCATCAACGTTATTCAAGTGTGAAGTAGACTGTTCTATTTTTAAACAAAAAATATGACATAATCAAGATTGTTTAGTGATAGCTTAACCAAAACAGATTTTCATTTTAATCAAAAACAGTTAAATGCATTAAAAAAAAGACGAGAATTCAACAAAACAGTTAAAATTTGAACGAAAGAAATGAACTTTCCACGAAAAATATTTTGTAACTGAGAAGGTAAATTTTCTACTAAGAAACATGAATTTTCATGTAAAAATATGTATTATAACAAAATAGTTGAATTTTTAATTGCAGAAGATATCTTTATAAAAACAAATGTAATACTTCAGAGAGATTCTTTTCACAACTTTAAAAAGTTGTGTTTCACAACTTTAATAATCAATATTTCAAAAAAATATTTATTATCGACCATGTAGATAAAAAACATGAATATCATATTATTTGTAATACTTTAATGTTCCCTTAATAAAATCTTAATGTTCAACCAAAAAAGAAACGCATTTTCACCGAAGTAGTTGAATTTTCCCCCAAGAGATGAATTTTTAACCAATAAAATACATTTTGAATCAAGCAGTTATACTGTCATCTAAGTTGTGGATTTTTTACCAAAAAATGAGTTATAGTTGCAATATAGTTGCATTTGAAACAGTAGAATTAAATTTTCAATGAAATCGAATGTCCAAGCAAAACGAAAATTTGAACGAAAAATCGATGAAAAAAGGAAATTTCTTGATAACGGGAGAAAAAAGTGATATTCTTCAATAAGGTGAAAAGAGGGGAATATGGGAAATTTATCAACGTTTGTAACATCACTTCTACCTACTTCCTATAACTATTTTTAATCAATTACAAGAAAGGAGACGTTTTTCATTGAATGAAATTATAAATTAGACTTTCAAGTCTAGTTCAAAATGCCTAAATTAAATAATGCATAAGTGAAAGAAAGAATGTATGACTAATTCAAAGACATTGCGGCTATACTGCGAGTCGAGTCCTCGCAGTACAGCCCTACTAAAAAAAAAGTCAGGACTTCTGACCATTTCTGACCACTTTTATTCCGTTTCTCGACAGGAATCGGCTGCAAAAGTCAGAATTCATCAGAAATGTTCAGAACTCGCCAGAGCTTGGATTCGAAGGACAATCCTTTTATTAGGGGTCCAAGAATAAAATGCCATAAAACCTAATGCCTTTATTTCCCAGGTTATTTATATTTATTTATGCATATTCTCTTTTTACTTATATTTAATTATTACTATTTATATATTAAATGACTCTGAAGGTGAATCTGAAAATTTTGTCCGTTTTGACGTATCTCTTTCTCTTTACATGATATATTATATTTATCCTAATTTTCAATTTAGTAGGAAAATTTTTAGGTATCTGAAATCGTTGAAACCCGTAGATTCTGAATTTCTAACTTTTGAATCTGTATAGGGAACATTGAAAAAAAGAATTATTTTCAATTTTTAATCCTTCTGGTTTGGCCTACCTGCGGTCCTAGCCGATGAGCTACCTGATAGGATGTAAATTAGCATATCTTCAGAAATAGTCAGACTTATCAGGAATGGTCGGGATATTCAGGGATCATCAGAACTTCTGACCATTTGTGACGATTCCTGACTTTTTTTTAGTAGGGAGTATTCAGACTTGAATCTTTTAATAGATTCACTTACGCTAAGATTCCTGAAAAACAGTGAAGAGTATAAGAAACCAAAAATCATGAATCAGAACAATAAATTAATCTTTCGTCAGACAAAAACTGCATACAAAGACAAGGCAAATCTTCTTCTTCTTCATGTGATTGGAAGAAAATGCAAGAATAGTATCAACGCGAATCAAGGATGCAGTTTCCTCTTTCAAAAACATAGATTTTAATCATTTTTTCAGTTTATGTATGGATAGAATATTTACTACTCATATTTTTAACCCCATTTTTCTTTTGAATAGCATGTATACATTTTAATCCTATTTCAATCTTCATTATTTGAAATTCAAGTGTACAAAATGAAAATGATAATGTTTATCGACCGAAGTCAGTTAGTAATTGCTTTACTAAGCTTTTCTCACAATGTTTATTAGCAAACAGCTAATTCATTTAGTAAGACTTATTATTCGACTTTAATAATACTTCTGGATAAGTTGTTTTTAATTGATTACTTATAATTCAGATGGAGGGAGTATGTGTCAAATTTTCGGCATAACTACACTTTTGTATACTCTTCAACGTATCCATTATTACTGCAATTATGAACCGATTTTCAGGAATCTTATTTTCGCTTTCTTCCCATTATATGAACAATTTAATTCTGGTAATTGAAATTGAATGAAGCTATCCTTTCAAATTTTAGTTGTCGTAACCGGCCTGAATCACGTAACAATGAAAGGATCGTTCTTTCCGCATGATTCGATACGCTAAGGTGTGTCTGGCTATACTTTCGTGCTTTTTAACATTTTTATTATTACTGCAAATATTAACCGATTTTCAGGAATCGTTTTTTCACTTTCTCGAAATTAAACGAATAAACTAATTCTGCTGATTAAAATTGAATTTAGCCATACTTAAATAATTTCACTTTTTGTGACCGGCATGTATCTCATAAAAACGGAAGGGTCATTCGTTATGGGTAATTCGACGCGCTCCGGGGTGTCTGTCTCGTGAGTTTGATGAGGATCGATGGCCATGCCGCGGAAATACACACTCAGCTAAAATTTAAGAAGATGACGTGTAGTTTAAAATAGGAGATACGGATTTAGAAAGTGTAACTGAACTGTCAAATAAAGCGGATAAAAAGGCAGGCGAACTTTACGACCAGTTTGAGGATTCATTTGTTATTAAGGAAAAAGTTTCCCCAACTATCTACAAATTAAAACACCTTAAAGGTTTGGCGAAAAGTATTGGTGAACAGAACATAAACGATTTTAAATTAGAAAACTTAAATACAAATAATATCACATAAGCGTATGAAATATTATTGAGTTTAAGTTAGAATATTTAGGCTTAATCAGGGGCAAAAATGGCAGTAGATCAATAGCATTAACGACACAAATGAACTTGAAAAGAACTCTAAACAATACTCTGAACTGAACTACTTAAATATGACTCTAATAAATGACTTAAAAGATAACACAATATTGACTCCTAAAACAATCTAGAAGTTATATTCTTCTTTAAGGAGAAAGAAGAAGGTGAAAAAAACAATAAGAATTACAAGAAGAAATATAAACCTTAGCAAGAAAGTACAAACAGTGGAACGCAGAATTCAAAATTCTACAGCAGGAAACAAATTTACTCTGACTTTTAGTTAATAAACTAAATTATACAGTTTCAATTAGATATACAATACAAATAATGTATAACTAAATAAAACAACAGCAAGTAACCTCAAACAAAACAGACATATTTATATTCATATTTGTTTCAGAGAGAAGATAACCATGGAGGTGGATCAGAAATGGAAAAACAGCGAGAGAACAGCAACTTCAAAAAGAAAACTAGGGAAAATTGTAAATAACTACACTATTAATTGCGCGAAGGATTAATACCTGAAATTATTTACATACCACAGAACTAGGTTCACATTGCGAAAAATAATTTTACTTTAGCAAAAACTTTACAGCTTGAGACCCCAAGACAGAAAAATGGAACAATGGAAGCGAAACATAATTATTGACTAGATTGAAATTTAAACAAAGCAAAAGTTTTGAAGCAAATTTTAATTTCTAATTCTTACTCGAGGGTTTTTGGGTCTTTGAACTCAAATCCGAACTCACAATGCCACAGTTCAAAATGTCGAATCCAATATGGGGTATCATAATTTGAAACAAACCTATTTGACTCAAAATTGCTACACGGGTGTTATTGCGGGTCGCTGATTTCAGATCCGAAGTCGGAATATCCAAATTAAAAATGGTGAATCCAATATGGTGGATCATAATTGTAAAAATAAAACCGATTTGACTGAACATTGCTACACGGGGGTTTTTCAGTTCGCTGATTTCAAATCCGAAGTCAAAATATGAAGATTATAAATGGCGGATCATAATTGTAAAAATATAGTACAATGTATAACTAGAGGAGATTTTTCTGTTTCTACGGTGAGAGAAATGTTTTCAGAACGAGTCCTAAAAACATTTCCCAAACCGTAGAAACGATCTCACCCGAGTCACATACGATACTCTTTTTAACATCCCCTATGATTTAGGCACTTTTCACACCTGTGGGTCGGTTCCGCAATTTCGTTTTGCGACGATGCAGATCAGAAGGAAACAACGAACCAAATTCAGCATCGATTCTAGAATAGCAATTTAAATTATTTATTTAGGAACATATTGTTTGGTTTTATTACATATTTTTAAATTACATAACGTTTTTATCGAATTTTTAATCATAATAAAACACATATAAAATAAAAGTGAAACGTACTTTAAATCGATTTCACAATCGTTTTAATTTTTGATAACTTATTGTCACTTGACAATTTTGGAAATATAAAAATTTTCCTTACGAGGAATTTTTTGTTTTTAAATTTGAAATTTCTGTTGAATTTCCTTTAACGCGTTTCGCAGGTGGAGAATAGCATGTCTTAACAGATTTTGATGACGGTCTAGCTTCGTTCAATCCTGCTATATTTATCGATGACATTATCAAGTTTCCAATTTTTTCTTTATTCAACAAAGAATTTTCTACGTATTCTCCCACAACTTTGTCAGACAACCAACCTCCCAGTAATTTTAGATCCAATATTATTCCTGCCCCATTCGCGAGTAAAGTCGCAGCTGTACGACCATCAGCATGGCCTGCATATTTTTCAGGATTCAGCAATTTAACCACGTAGCGATTTCTTCCAGCATACCAGCGATATTATTTTTGCCGATTGGTTGGATCGTGCATTTTCCTTTTTGATAAAGAAAAATGCGGTCAACGGTTGCGTTTTCTGGACGGAGAACTCGATTCTTATTGACGATTTCCGTCAAGTCTTTGTTGATCATGAAGTATCGTGGTTTACTATTTTTTGTATCTGGTAAGCGAACCAAAAGTAGTTGACATTGTTCCACGAGATGTTGGATTTTTATGCTGATCAGTACAACCTGTAAATTGAACCAAAATAAAATAACTTTTAGGAATATTAAAATCAAAATTATTTTAGTTTTGACATTTAATATAACAAAGCAATGTTAACGTTTACTGACTGATCTAGAAAGCGCTTTAATTAAATGTCTAAGCCATGTTCCTTAAATATATTAACACACATATTTGAATTCACAATATCTAATTTATAACAAGCAGTCGCGAAAATACTATGAATAATATCAAATAGTTTCTTTTTGAAAGGGAAATAGCAATTTTATAGGTTAAGGTTAAGGTATGAGTTCCGAATTCAAAATATGAAATTTTACTTTTGTTAATTAACTTACAGCAGTCATTTTTTTATCAAAATCGTAATATATGCTCTCATAGATATTAATACCAGAATCAGTGCACATGGATAAATACTAACCTTAGTTGCTAAGCCAATTTCGTCAGGAGCGTCATGAAAAACTTCTCTACTTCACTGACTTCGAAAACGTTAGCTTTCTTGTATTATTGGTATCCTTTTAAATCATTTTTGTATTTAGCTGTCAAATTATGGAAGCCGCTGATCTCGAGTTTCTCTTTCTGTTTTAATATTTGTTTTAACATTGAATATTGGCACCAAATTGTACTTGGTTTAAGTTTTTTTAGCCATTTCGTTAAAGTAAACGAGAAGGCAATCTTCCGATATAATTGCCTTGTTGTTTCTTTTCTCTCTACGAACATTTTATATGCATCTTCGTAGTATTTCTTCGATTTCGATGGCAGATCCTGAGCTACATTTTCAGCTACTGCGCGTAATTACGGTGGCGCGGCGTACAGAGGACTTCTTCTGATTCTGAATCGGACGCACTGAAACACGAAATTACACAAAATGCAAAGTTGGCTTAGCAGTCCCAACAACAACTGTGGAGATGGCGCCACTGTATCGCTATTTTACAATTTGACATTTTCACTTCGGATTTGAAATCAGCGACTCCAGAAACCTTAGAAGTCTTTGAATTTTCCGAATGATGAAATTTGCTTTGATAGAAATAATGCATTGCTTCAAGGAATAAAATAGCAGATACAATCGAATTTCTCTCTTAATCCTGAAAATTTAATTTAATTTACAGGCCGTTTTTGGAATCAGCATGCAAAAATCGATTTAAAAATGTATGAACAACATAAAACATGATATCTATACGTCCATGGTAGTCGATAAACAAAGTATAAAAAAGTTGCGAACTTCAACATAGATATTCAAGGTCAAAATTTATTTTTTACATTTTCTCTATATTTTTCCTATATTCACTTCAATTATAAAAAATGTATCCCTCTAGGTCATTCCTATCAAAAGTGCTACGATTTTGAGACAAAATTCAACAAAACCGCGCCTATTGCGGCACGTTCCGTCGTTAGTCTTCGTCGTTTACTCGTACGCACCCTTTTGATTAGTTATATCTGCTCTCGTTTCCACCCTGGAACCGTTTTCTGGAGGAAGGCCTCCAATCGTCTGAACGACCCTTATCAGGGCCACCACCGCGTCCGCCGGACTTCAAACTTCCTGCTAGGATCATTCCAGTTGCCAGTACCACGCCACGGTCTGGTTATCATAAAAAATTATTGTAAGTGGCAATAAACCACAATTTTGCCTATTAATGGACCTTTTATCATTCTGTTTAACTTTGTTTCGGCATTACAAATTGCATTTTCCAACGTCGGCATTACCTCGTAAAAATTGATATTTTATTATGAGAATAGATTAGGGAATAGATTAATGTATTTTTGTACGAAATTCGTTCCTGACCAGTAGGCTGAATAATAAGACTTCATTGATTTAAGTGGAACTTGTGGTTTGAAGTAAACAAAACCACATAGATCTTGACCAACGAAAGGAAGCATTCAACGGAGGCGTCTAAATTCAGCGTCAAAAGAATGATTTGTTTTGAACATTATTGATATACACGTGATCTTTACTCAATCACGTGACTAGGCACATTCAATAACACTTTGTCGTCTTTCTATTTCGATGAAACTAATATTTTAAAGAGAAATGATGAAGACCATAAACTCAACTGTGAACACCATTACTTACGATGAGTTGTAGGCTTATGTAATTTTCTCCATTGAGCATGTGTGTAAGAATTATAGGTATCAGTAGTGGATCTACTTTTAATACTCGTCTTCTCTCCAACATTTGGCGAATTTTCACGACTACTTTCAGAATCCTGCAAATATAAAAATAGTCAATGTAATAATATCTACGAAAAAAATAATTAGCAAAAAATTGCATTTCTTAATTACAAAGACAAACAGAAATGTAAATGAACGTTTTGACCTTCTCCCGTATGCTATATGACAGCATCAATCGATCAGTAGGTGGTACAAGGATAATTTCGCTGGCCCGACCACCCACGAAAATCCAATGTTTTTTGGGCCAAAAACTTAGTGCCGAAGGTGTGCAAATTTGTACATATATAACTAACAATGGTATTTGTGCGAACCGGAAATACCTGATAAAAAAAAAACAGGTTGAGACGGTAAAGAATTTCGCTGCTCCGGCTAGTATCCAGAATCAACTTCATATGGGCTTACATTTGTGGTCTTAATTTCTGCAACTAAACTGAAACCCTTAAAAATCAGCCCCTACGCGGCAAAAACTGATGAGGCTAACACCACACATCGCTAACCCGGTCATTAATCAAAATAAACTTTATATATAGTAAACGTTTTCGTTTTTATTTGTGCAACCGACTTAAGCCCTTAAAAACCACCCCTATACGGCAAATACCTTGAGCAGGCAAGCGAAACGTTTCGCTAGACTGCCATCATCCAAATTAAATTTTGCATAAGCTTAAAATTTTAACTTAATTTTAGAAAAATGGTGAAACCAACTTCAACTCCTAAAAATCACTCCCTTTGCGTAAAACACCCTGCCCGGCCCGGCGCAACGTTTCGATAGACCGGCCATTATCCAAAATATGGACTTAAATTTTTCGTCTTAATTTGTGAAAATTTGGGTCAGCGAATTTAACCCTTAAAAACCATCCCCTATGCCGGGCCACCGAAACGTTTCTCTAGCCCGGCCATTATCCGAAATCAACTTTATAAGGGTCTAGATTTTTTGTTTCACAATTCCAGTGGCATAACTAGAAACTCGGAGGCACCTTGGAAAAGGTAAAAACATGTTTGTTTTGGGGAAATACCTTCGTAAATATCGCTCATACATTAATTTGTCTACATATTAAAAGAATCATAATTACATTTTATACAGAAAATAATTTGTCTGAAAAATTGATTTATTTTTGTGTTCTCGCGACAATTTGTTTCAAAAATTGGAAAAAAGTATTTTAAACGAATTACCAGATTCCGATAAAATTCTGAAAACATATGGTTTTTACGATCGTAGTATTGGGGTTAAAAGGTCCTCTAACGCTTCACTTTGATTGGTATCCGAGCGAAATCACATCTTAGCCCAAAAAGTCCTGGATTTCCTATGAATGCTCTCCGCTCTATTTTAAACTCAATGTCAGTGTACGTCGTGGCATTGCGAACAAGAATTTTTGACGTGCCACAGTGCCGAAATTTGGGCATAGATTTGAATTAAAAGATTTTAGGCTTCGGAATTCGATAATAAAATAAAGTCGTGTTTACATGAGTTCATTTTAATAACAAAAATTCCTTCTTCCAAATTTTTTCATAATGAATTTCACGGGCGAGTTATATTAAATTTTATAAGAAAAAGGGTAGAATCTAAGTATTTTTGGAGTAAGTATTCAAATAAAAACAAGAATCCTTAGGAAAAGTATAAAGCGTAGTATTGAAGATCAAAACAAATTGCACAACATACAATGTAAAGCTTGACCTCTTAAAAATTAATAATTTAAGCCCTATTTTTACATGATCCATATTAAGCTCCAGACCAAAATTGTATAGCCATAGTATCCAGCGAAATTTTCCCTGATGAGATCTAACTTGATCTGGAAACATGTTGGTACCTAGATTTATATATAAAGGGACGGAGAGAGAATAAGGGAAAGAATGAGAGGCCACGATATTCGTACATCTCTTACCATACAGGTTCAACTGACTGAATAATCCTATAATTTAGAACGGCTATGCAAATCTTAGACAACGTGTTCAGACAACAGATCATCCTGTAACTTTTTGGGTTGGACACGTTGCCTTTCTTTGGAAGGAATACCATTCATCCCTCCACTGAACACTATTAAATGAACTATTTTCGCAGGTAACTGCTAGCTCATGTGATTTCAGCATTCGATTTCAGCTCTCCACAGTTATTGTACGTTTTCGTGCTCGCTTTACTCGTGCCCTAATCTCCAATTCGCGCTTCGGCTTCTGGCTCATGTTGAGAAATTCACACTCGTAAGCAATCACCTATTTTGCACACTGGTATCACAAATAGGTATTCTGCTTTCAAATACGAAGTGAATATTCGGGTTGCGTGCTGATGTGTAGAAGAAAACTTCTTCCAACAGAAGGTCTTAATGTCAGCTGGTCCAAAAGTAGAGGAGTTCTACGTGTGTCTTAATGGTGGATTTAGAAGTGGATGAACAGACTGCCCTTAGTAGATAATCAACCTTGTAAATTTGTCTTCAAAAAGTCTTGTCTTGTGTTGAAAGTATCTTGTCAACAATCTGGTGCTTGATGATTAGGAATTTTAATTTGTTTAGTGTTGCATGATTCATTTTAGCCCGGCTATCGAGCTTCACAAAATCTGAATGTTGATATACCTTAAAATTGTAAACCTCTTGCGCGCCAATTTTCTCCTATTGGAAATAAATTTTTCGCTTATTTTCCCGCTTGTTCTGGCTGCGATTTAGCAACGTCTACGCTTGAGTATTATACTACTATCCTTGTAAAATAGAATGGTCATGCCAGTTCGTCGTATTATACCCATTCCCCAAGTCTAAGTAGGCCATCAATAACAACTGATCTACTTACATATGTATCTCCATAGAGTTATGCGTGTTTGTTCATGTTGAGTAGCATTTACTCATTGTTGCCTACGAGCAGCAATATAGCTCACTAGGGACAGTCGTCTGGTATTCCAAAGACTTATTTAGACGAAAAATACGACCAGGGGCCGGCGGTTCGAGAAATGACGAGCAATTTTTATTAATACTTAATTAAGAACGCACATGCGTGGGTCAGTACACGTCAGAAATATCACGATCTGCAGTTGGTTGTTCGATTTTAATAAAACTTTGTAAAATTTTGATGTTCTACACAAGAAATTTTGACCCTCAAGGATTTTCGAAAATT
>CAKNWT010323336.1:0-10944 GCA_932066315.1 Andricus coriarius
TTAATTTGACTGCAGACGAAATAAGGTGTTGTCCAGTAGGCAAAAATCACCCAATCGTCCCATACGGTTTTATTAGAGCTTTTGCAAAGTACGATTCACTAGAGTTAGAATGAAATCCCAATGGAAAATGCTATCTTGGTTCTTCTTCTTGTGCCAGACAAAATGCACCTGCCCGGACTTTTCCTGAGTAGTTTCCTCTTCATGCCGGGTCCAGTTGTCCTCCGGGATAGACTCCTCCTCATGAAGTACTGGAACATGCACTTGGACATCTTGGATATATTTTGCTTATTTCCGAGAAAAATTGGAACCGGTAACTCGAGTTTCAAAGATACTATTTTTCCGCCGATAAAGAAATTCGATTGCTTGTAAAAAATGGTAAATTTCTATCGCGTCAAACCAACAATACATTGTGTTATCAACATGAAATGGTGGCGTCTTTGTAATGCTGAATTACACTGGAATTCTTCCTGAAATGTATAAGAGAGATAGAAATCACTTAAGAATAAAAATAAATATGATAAGCGGTGATGTTAAGAATATGACATCAGATTAAATGAAGGAATATCATGTAGACATATATTACCCAATCTTCCTACAGCTTTCTATGAAAATTGTTGCAAATTTTCGATTCACTGCAGATTATGTATAAATGAAAAAATTGTAAGATGAAATATAATAATCCGTGTAAATTGAAGTTTGATCCACATTGAATTTAGAAATTAAAACATAATTGTATTTTTTTCATCCAATTTTTTTTTAAATCGCCATTTAAAAAATTTTTAAGTCGATCCAAATAACGAACTTTCACGTAAAAAATCATGATTTTTAATACTAAAAACCTGTGAATGAGGTGAAACTAATATAATATAACTTGTCAGGTTCACACCTTTCCCTTGACCAATGCACATGGTTGACAAATGCACTGATACCGATTCGCTATTCATATTCTGGGTTTAGTAAGCTTATTCACAGAATCTGAACATCCTTGGCGGTGGAAAACAATTTTTGCTAGTTTGGAATTTAAATGGCTACACGTATGTACGCCGCTATGTCACAGAAATTCGCGTTCTTTCTTCCATCGACTACAGATCCAAAAGTGTCACACGTCTGTCCATAAATCTGTCTATGTGAGTCAATCAAATTGGTCAAATTAGGTACGCGCCGAGTGCAGACGGGCATGAGAAATATTTAATTTTCGTATTCCGTAGTATTTCTTCTTGGTGCAAGAAATGGTAAAGAACTTTGATGAGGATTTTGAGTGCGATTTTTAAATTCTTTATTCACACGGACGCCTTGGTCATTATATCAAAATGTAATGTAATTTATATGCAACCCTAGCTTCTTCTATGTAGTGGTTTTAAACTTAATATAGAGAATATGGTACATTTGTGTAACATTTTTTTAAATGCTACACTTCCACTTTCGAAATTTTCGACTTTTGCATTTTAACGCTCAGAAGCATTTTATAGATATTACTCACAATCACTATCACTTCACATAATTTAAAGCGTTTGCACCAGTAGGATTTGATTTTATCTGATTTTTATTAGTGACTCTTGGAGATATTTTTGGATGCTAACTCATATTTATGGGGTTTTTCGAGGTCAGCTTCTTCGAAGTTTTGAGCAATTCGTTTGACGTCACCATTACTGTACTTCCTAGATCGCTTATTGCTAACACAAGCGACACAGGCTAATATTACTATTGAGATTTGAAATAGAAAAAAAGTAGGTAATTAATCCCAGCATTGTTGATAAACTTATTCCAATATAAGACTCACGAGTAAGGTTTCAATGATTTTTGCGAAATGCCTTGTGACCACTGAATGCATCTAATTTCTTCTCAATCTCCCATACAAATCCTACTTTTTTTTGTCGTTAGGTAACGTTTGCTTTTGATGATCTTACAAGCATTAATTCCGTGATGTTAATCTTCTTGTTATTGTGTCAAAGGACATGTGATACTTTTGTTTTCAATATACAGCCTGGACCCAGCTGGTCTGTTTCCAATTTTGATACCTGAATTTTTATTAATTGCATTGAGCAGATTGATTTTGCTAACTGCTCCCTGTCGAGAGAGTGACTCCATCCCGCTAAAGTCTTCACCTTGATCCAATATGAGACGCTGTGGCATGAAATTTTGATATCGCAGATTTTAAACGTGTCTTGTGTTGGTTGGAGTAGCAGCTCACTTTCGCAAGTTTTGCTGGACCGTATCTCATCATGATAAGATCTCCCTTTCAATGAAGAACAGTTCGTTTAATTTTAAAATATCTGTACAAAAATGGGGGTAAGCACAAAGATAGAGCGCGTAGCGCGAAGTAAATACATTATTGAGCGTGACGCGCGAGATCCAACTGATGCGCGCACTAGGCGCGATCGAACTCGTGAGTCGCGCGCGCAGTGCGCGGTGAGAATGTGCCTGCGCAGCGGTCAGATTTTTTCGTAATACATATAATCGTTCCTGTAGATTCTTGTAGTTTTTTTTCAGTATTCTTGTAAAACCTTAAAACTAGCATAAAATATAAATTGTGCAAAAAGGGACGAATTTCGTTCAAATAATAGAATAGAATAATAATCTGATAATTAAACTGATGATAAATCGGAAAATATATAAGGGTCGCTTATCGCAAATTTTTGTGTTTTTATAAAAAAATATATTATAGAAATATGCAAAGAAATTGGTTATAAAAAAGAATTAATCAGCTATTCCACTGACTCAAATATCTGTATTACGAATCTAAATTATTTTTATATTTTTGGGAAGCGATTCATATAAAAATTCAAAGTGACTATTTCTTGAAAAATTGATTTGTATCATTTTCTTTTAGCAACATTACAATAATTTCAACGTATTAGAAACCTAACGGTAAGAGGACTACACGACCAAGCCTTCTTAATAACAATTTTCTTCGCATATCTCCTTAAGTCTGAACAAGTGAAAAAAACTGTAAACAAAAAATACTCATTTCAGTTAGGCGAATCTTTTTTATTCTGTATGGTGTTGCATTATGATCTACAGTTTTTCATAAAAATGGATTTTTCTGTGGAAATAGACCAATTCGCGATAAGCGACCTCTAAAATACTATTCGATTTATTGATTTATTCGCGTGGTTCATTTTTAACTCGAAGCCAACGAAAAAATCGAAAATTCTGGTTGAGATTCAGACCTGCTTTCCTTTGACCCTTTTTTCGGTAATCTAGCAAAATATGTTTGAACAAATTCTTATCTTCGTAATTTTAATATTATCAAGGATATCAATTTGTTACATAGTCTGGAGATCTAAACAGTCTCCATATATTACATTTTATTTGATGATGGGTTGGAGATAATTCATTTAAAAAATAATTTTGTTATCAACGAAAACAATGATTTTAAAACCTACAGAATTAAATCCAAATCATGCATTTATGGAGCTTTCCACAGTCAAATAATGTTCAATTTTAAATAGTTATATTTTTGAAATCATCAATCCAACATTTTTAATATTTCTCACAACTTACTTTTACAATTAGTAAATTAGAAATTTTTGAATTTTAAACTACTGACTTTAAGACTATGTATGTAATTACGTAATCAAAATAGTTCAATTGCATAGGCTTTCAATTTATACAATTATCCAAGAATACAAATGAAGATTTGCCCGCGGCGTACGCACATTCTCATCGCGCGCTGCGCGCGTGACTCACAGGTTTGATCGCGCCTAGTAGGCGCATCAGTTGGACCTCGCGCTCAATAATGTATTTGAATTTATTTACATTTAATGTATTTTTGCATTGGACTTTCAACATTAAAGGTCAAACGTCGGCAACTGAAACATAGTGATCGTGAAATCTTTTTTACGAAAGCTCCTTTGGCTTTGACTAACACATTTTCCTCACTTGTCTCGTAAGAAGAAAAGGTTGAGAAAAAATTTTCTGATCTAATTCAGAAAGAATTTTGTTATTAAATATTGTATTGTACCTTGCATCATTTTGCCTAAAAATTTATTTTGTTTATTTGAAATGTCATTTTTCACGATTAAAACAAAACTTACGCGTCTAATCAAGGAACGGATGAATTAGAAAGTTGTGTCGTGAGAACAAAAATTTGATTTCTTTATTTTTACTGTCGTTTTTTACGAATGCAAGAGAAAGTAAACGTCAAATAAAAAATAATGCTATATCTCTGATGATTCACTTTCTATCGAAAAAAGTCGTAGAGATGAATTGTTGGACTTTGTGAGAACTACAAATAACAGTAAATAGGATTTTAAATTCTTCAGAAACAATGCTCTCAGACATTTTAAAAATGCTTTAACCTTTTGAATTTGTATCCAAAATAATTGGCCAACAAACTTTTTCTTTTCTTCAGGCCTTAGAAAGTGTGCCAAAGTTCAATCCAATCTGATCATTTTTTCGAAAGTTATCGTGCCTACAGACTACAGAATACAGGCCGACTACAGACAGTCAAATTTTTTGAATACAATTTGAAACTATACGGAAATCATGTTATAACATCTTCCAAATAATAATTAGATTTAAAATTGTAGTAACAATTATTCTTGTTTAAACAAAATTCTAGACATGATGTAGAAGATATCAGTTTTCCCGAATCTCTTTCAATATGTCGCTCATGAATCAGTACATTCTTGTCTCATCGAAATCGACCTGAAAAACAGCTATCGATAACGAATATTAGGTTATCAGTTCTGAGATTAAAATAATACTGATGAAAAGATTCGTTTACTCCCAAAAAAGGAGAATTAAAAAATATATATATGAATTTAGAACAAAATTGTTGAAGGTTTAACTAAAAATGATTGATTTTCAACCAAATACGTGGATCTTCAATTAATAAAATTAATTTTTGACACAGAATTTCAACTTTAACATTCAAGAAGTCAATTTTTTCAAATAAGTTGAACAAGTCACACGGTGCTTTTCGGTATCTTTTCTAAAAGATTTTCTTTTTCAATATGCTTACATACTGCGCGCAGTTATCTTGAAAAAAACAATTTCTTATGTTTGAACAGGATTATA
This sequence comes from Andricus coriarius, assembly GCA_932066315.1. Taxonomy (NCBI): domain Eukaryota; kingdom Metazoa; phylum Arthropoda; class Insecta; order Hymenoptera; family Cynipidae; genus Andricus; species Andricus coriarius. The sequence goes on from CAKNWT010323336.1 coordinate 5,023, forward strand.
ACTAAAATAAAGTCTATAGTGGTTGTATTTCAAAAGTAAACTAAGGTACGCATCTTTTCAAATCTTATGTGTTACAGTAGGTTATTGTCCACTACTCATACTTATTACGTGTATACTTTTTTATAATTCATGGTAAAACCTTCAAAACTGTAATATTTTGTTCTTTTCTTGTTAGAATATTTGATTTGGAGATATTGATTGTTCTTGATTTAACATTAACTTTTATCTGTAGTTTTAAACGATTCAAAGAACTTTCCTATTAAAAAATTTTTGTTGATCACATACATAGCTTATGACTAATTAAAACCAATGCCTTTCATTTGAGATGACAATTTGATCATTATATTTCCGAAGGACAATCTTGAAACTAATAACGTCGTCGCCTCACATATATGTGAGATAGCGAAAACTTACGTATATATTTGTACTTTGATGATGCAACAGAATATTCGTTAGTTACATTTGTTGATCCACTTATTCACTGAAGCATTCATCAGTTTTTCCTCTACATTGCGAAAATGAAGATGGTCTATACTTTTGTTTTCACTCTGGCGGTCATCTTTAATTCTATTGGTGAATATACTAATATAATACATCTATCATTTTTATTATATTTGATATAATACATGAATGAATACGGCCATTTCTCAGGCCTGCGGAGTGAACATAAAGTCCCTCGATTTTCCCGAGGAATGCGACAGATTTGCGCTAGCACACCGAACAGCTCGCGGGAGCGTTCTTTTGCCACTCGGACGCGCTAATGCTAATTAGCGTTCTTCAATGAATAGTTAAAGTCAAAATCTGATTACATATTATACCTTTTTGTCCATTACTGAATAATTTGATATCATACACGACTATGTTACGATTTTTCCGAAGACTTAACTTCACTTTATTAGTATTTTTCTTTGTTCTTATTAAAAATTTATTTTACTAATTATAAAAACAGAATATATGAAACAAAAATGTCAATAGATAGGTAGATTTTCAAGTAATTTCTGGTTTAAAGAATTTAACAAATATTAAAATATTTGAAATGTTTGTTAAATCCTTGAAATATTTGGAGATGTTTGTGAATTCCTTGAACTCTTTTAAAGTATGCCAAATCTATGTGAAAGCTTGAAATTTCCGTGAAATCTTTTGGAATCTTTCAAGATTCTAGCAAAATCATGCCGGGCCAGTGACATATTTTGCCAGCCCCGACATTTTGCAATATCAACTTTATATGTTTGCATGATTTGCGTTTTAATTTATTCAAATATTTGCAACAAACTCCAACCCCTAAAAACTACCCCCTATGCAGCAAACACCATGACGGGAGCAGCGAAATGTTTGGCTGTGGCCGATATTATCAAAAATCAACTTTAAATGGGCGCATTATTTTCGTTTGTATTTGTTCACATATGTGCAAACCAACTTCAATCCCTAAAAACTACCTCCTATGCGACAAACATCATTGCGGGGCCAGCTAAATATTTATCCAGCCCCAATATTGTCCAATAAGGACTTTCTATGGGCTCTTTATTTTAGTATCAATTTGCTCAAATGTGTGCAACAAACTTCAACCGTAAAAGCTTCCCTTTGTGATGCAAACCTCTGTTGGGCCAGAAAATGTTTTAAATGAAAATAGTCACTTAGATTAACTTAAGAAAACTCTAGGTTAAGTTCAAAGCCCACTTCTTCAAATGTTTTCGTGAAAAGAACTGAGGATGGTTCAGTAATCATAAGGGTTACTGAATATAGTATTCTTGATGGATTTATAACTTAATGTGGAGATTTGTGAAGGAGACCTGAATGATCTATTTTACTTAAAAAGCTTTGAGACCTTTGGAATGATTTCGTAAAAAAAAACTAGGGACGGATTCTGAGGGTTGTTGAATTTCATTGATAGATTCAAAACATAACCTGATGTTTTGTGAAGGTGTGTTTTGTGATTATTTCTATTTAATATATTGTTTGCCTTTATAACTTAGAGAATTTTCGAAATATTTTCGTTAAAACAACTAGGCGTGGACTACAAGCATCGCAGAATGTCATTGTTGGATTCAACACTTAACTTTGAGTTTTGCAAACGCGACCTGAGTAATTATGTTCACTTAAATTTTCTGACTTTTTTGCTGGCAGACCTTTAGTATGTTTTCCTTCAAACAACCAGGGGTGGATTCTAAGGGTTATGGAGTATTATTGTCGGGCCTGGAGAACACCTGATGTCGATGATGGAAATATTGTACCCATCATTAGCATTGGGCTTGTGGTGAAATAAGTAAAAAAAAATTATTATCTTATTATCGTCAAGATTAAAAATATACGAAAAATGTTTAAAAAAAGGAATAAAAACGAAACAGAATTCTAAGAAGATTTGAATCAAAATGTCTTGAAGAGGTTTTCAAGATAATTAAATTGAAGGGAGTTTTTCACATTTTGTCTTTAACGATGCTGGTAAAAAACCAGAAAAATTTTTAAGCTAGAAGAATCACTTAGGCCACCTTTCAACACCTCTCGGTTATGTTTTAAATCCAACAATAATATTAAAAAATCCTTAGAATCCACCCGTAGTGGTTTTAACGAAAACATTCCAAAACTTCTCCAAATAAAAAAGCCAAATAATATTATGAATAAAAATAGTCACTAAGGCCACCTTGATAAAACTTCATGCTAAATTCTGAATTTAACAATAATATTCAACAACCCTCACAATCCACTTATAGTTGTTTTAACGAAACAATCCAAAGGTCTGAAGGCAAAAAAGCGCGAGCTTGAGTTTTGAATTCAACAATAATATTCATCAACCCTTGTAATCTACGACCAGTTGTTTTAATTTTAAATACAAGTAATCACCCAGGTCTTCATTACAAAACTTCACGTTAAGTTTTGTATCAAACAATAATATTCAAAAACTTTTAGAATCCACCCCTAGTTCTTTCATCGAAAACATTGCAAAGGTCTAAAATTAAAAAAGCCAGACAATTTTTTTAGTAAAAATACTCATTCAGGTGACGTTAGAAAAACTGCAGGTTAAGTTTTAAATACAACAATAATATACAACAAACCTTTGACTTTATTCATATTTTAGCTGCCTGTTCTGTATCATTTATTTATATTACCTCAAAATGGTGAAAAACTGACAGATTTACGATCGATCAACAAATCCTGATAACATAGATGAAGTTCAATACGTTCAATTGTTATAAACAAATTTATGAGCAAAATCGATTTTTGCTGTACATTGAAGCCTGGAAGCTCTTTTTATCACGTTTTTCCCCGGGAAATCGAGTAAAATTTATTTTTTAGTAAAGTCAAACACTTAACTTCTATTTTTTTTATTGTTAGACACAAATTTCATGCAAAAATTCAATAAATAAGCGCTTTTTGATACATAAAATGCATTTTTTTCTGCGCAGTCATTAGTTTTGCCTTCAAAAATGAAAATTTTTATGACGGAAATGAACAATCAACAATATTGATTATTATTGTTATAAACAATACTGATTAACGAATGCATTAAACGGTCACTCTTTGATGGACAAAATCCATTTTATTCACATAGGAATTGAACCGAAGGGCCTATGACAAAGCCGCCGAACGCGTCCTCGGGTTGCAGATAGAGGGTCCCTGTACCAAGGGTTTCTGCTGAATATGGTTACAATAATTAATAAGCAGTCGCGGACAATTGTCCAGGGATGGTCCCGAAGGAATAACACCCTAAGCGGAGGCGTGACAACCGTGCCGAAAGCTGAATGGCACCTGGGTGAGGTGTCTCAAACGGTGACTCTGAGATACCAGGCGACCTCTCAGAGTATGCAGCCTTATCCTTGCATGCGAGGCTCTACAAGGACAGACGTAACCTTTTCCCTAGCTGCTCGTGGGAACAACAATGACAACACCAAACATAGTTGTAGTAAGTGCGGTTCAAAACAATTGAACGCGCAGGGCTCCCGACAGTGGGTCGGACAACAATGCCGACTATCCTATAGTTGGGGGAGCCAATAAAGACAAGGTCAATGCGATTGACCGGCAGAATCTCGTTACTTTTAAGTGGACGGATCGACTCAGGGACGACCTGCTGGAGTGCTATGATACCAGTATGACCCCTGAATGAAAAATTACATGGCACGAGTCAAACTCTGTGGTGCGAGAAACACCCAGACCTCTCGCATTTTTCGCATCAACGTCTGCGAAACCGTGCCGGGGAACTCAGAAAAAGGGGTTATATAAGCGGAGCGCCTACTCAACCGCAGCCAGAAGAAGCCGGCAGCAGAGAAAGAGAGGCGAGAATCACACCAACCGCGAGCAGACATCCAATAGAGGAAGAGCGATGCTTCAGGACACGGAGAAACATCAACATTCAGGTTTCTCTTAAGCCCAAAGATCTGGCTGAACTGGATGACGAGCTTCGTGGAGATTTTTCCGAAAGACCTGACCTCTGGACTATTAATTGTAGTGTGTATAATGCAGCGAGAGCTTTGGCAGATGCAAACCGTAAAGCAAAATCAACGGTTGATCATAAGACCAAAAGACGAATGCATCAACTAAGCACAAAGGTAGGCTGGGCCAGACAGTACGCGTCCCGCATTCAGTGCGTGATTGACTACATAACATCTGGCAGGACTTTCACTGCCAAGGCTCGACGGTTCGCACGAGAGCTGCGGATATGTTATCACACACTTAACAAGTCAAGGCCACTGACCATCAGGCAGCATATTGTTGATAGAATACGAGTACTATCTAACGCTAGGAGAAGTCTAGAGCGGAGAGAGAGGTGGGTCAGAGAAAATCAACAGTTTTTGTCTGACCCATCTCGACTGTTCCAAGACCCTCCAGTTACTGTCGACCACCCGCCCACACCAGAGGAGGTCGAGCCGTTTTGGAGAGAAGTCTAGGAAGTCCATCATCCACTGAAAGAACACTCGAAGAATATAAATAGCTTCAAGGAGCTGTGCAATGCCCTCATAACACCTGAGGAGGAATGCCCACCTATCACTGCCGGGGAGGTGAAAAACGTATTAAGAGGCATGAAGAACTATTCCGCCCCGGGACCAGATGGTATCAAGACCTTCTGGTGGAAGAAGTTTCCTTCAACCCAACAGCATCTGGCCCGCATTTCCACCTCATTTCTAAAGTCGGAAGAGCCTATTCCGGAGTGGTTGGTAGAAGGGCGCACAGTGCTCCTGCCGAAGACAGGCAACTTAGCTGACCCTAAAAATTACAGGCCAATAAATTGTCTGAACACACTGTATAAGATCCTCACAGCTATCCTAAATGATAGGATTGTTTGGACAATTGGACCTGTGTGGCGAGAGATGTACGAACAACGTGGCTCAAAGAAAGGCGTAGCAGGATGTCGGGAGAACCTGCTCATCGATAGATGTGTCTGTAAAGACGCAGCATTCTATCAGCGTTACCTGTCGATGGCCTGGATTGATTACCGGAAAGCTTTTGATTCAACCTCCCATAGACTTATCATCTGTCTGTTGGAAAGCTTAAAGGGTCATCCACACATCGTGATGTGCATAGAGAGTTTAATGCCGCTTTGGAAAACCAGATTAACTATCTCACCTGGAAAACGTCGTGTGATCACGAACAGTATCACCTTTCAGAGAGGTGTGTTTCAGGGCGATACCATGAGCCCTCTCCTCTTTTGCCTCACATTATTGCCACTATCTCTCGCACTTCGCCATTCTGAAGGGTACCTCTGCGGCAAACCTGGAAATCGAAAGCATAAAGTCACTCATGTATTTTACATGGATGATCTCAAGATGTATGCTAAAAATCAAGAGAATATACATCTGGCTCTAGACATTGTCAAAGAATACACTCAAGAAATTCGAATGGAGTTCGGGTTAGAAAAATGCCCGAAGGTTTATTTGAAGAAAGGAAAACTTAATGGAATCCCGGAAGACCCTGAGCTCGTCGACAGAAGCG
>CAKNWT010323338.1:0-10132 GCA_932066315.1 Andricus coriarius
AAAAATGCATCTTCCTAGTTGAAAATTCAACTACTTGGTTGAATGCTTCTGTTAAAAATTAATATTATTGTTCTTGAAGTTTCATAATTTAATTTGAAAATTCATCGTTTTTGGTTGAAAATTCATCCGTTTCGTTATTAATTATTTATTTCAAAAGTCCTTAGGGTTGAGTAGCCCTCTATGGAACAGAAATATCAATTTTTGGTCAAAAATGCATCTCTTTGGTTAAAAATCGATTTTTTTTAGTTGAGGATTCAACTGTTTTATTGAAAATTAGTGTTTTTGGTTGAATTTGGCTGTCTTCTATTTAATTTAAAATCATTCTTGGTTGAAATATCGACTATTATAATTCTCATTAAGAATTCACCTTTTTTGGTTGCATAAAATTCAACTGCTTATTTGGAAGTTACAATGATTTTTTTGGTTGAAGATTCATAATTGTACATGAAAATTGAACTATTTCGTTGTAAATTAACTTTTTTATTGAAAATTTCAATTTTCTGTTCAAATATCAACGGTTTTGTAGAAAATTCATGTATATTGTTGTAAATTCTACTTTTTTGGTAAAAATTATTTTATTTGGTGGAAGATTCACCTTTTGTTTGAAAAACTAACTATTCAATTAAAAATTCAGCTTTTTGGTTAAAAACAAAACTACTTCGTGGAAAGTTAAACAGCTTGATTAAAAATTCATTTTATTCATAAGATTCATTTTTTTGACTGAGAATTTAACTAATTTGTGGAAAATTGTTTTTTTTTTCGTCAAAAAAATAATGTTAAAATCTGAATATTTAATTATTCCATTTTCGATTTAAAATTTTTCCTTCGTAAATTAATTAAAAATCTAAAAAGGAATTCCGTTAAAAAGAAGCGAACTTTGTTTGAACTTTGTTCAAACAATTACAAGACGCTTTAAAATTGACGTAAGCTACATCATGTTTACAATATGACCATATCACCATCTTACTGTTTTAATAGAGATAAAAATGTTACACCACTGCGTCGTTTTATTATTTTCTTCTATTTTTCACGTGTCCCATATGCAAAACTTTTTTTAAATTATTATACACATTTCTAAATAATTTTGTTTTTACCAAGCAATTATTTTTCCGTTATTGAATTAGGAAATATCCAGACTACTCGAATTAGTATTTTTCTACCAATTTTTCTACCATCAAAATGAAATCTACTTTTTTATAAATAATTGTATGCAAACAGAACATGAAAAAGATTCACAATTTAACATTATATTTGCAAACTACGTTCTTTTTAGCTCATTAGAGTCAAATAAATAACAAACGAAAAAAAGGGAGCAAAAGGAAAATGTCAACCAAGAAAAGTTACTCTGTCTCATTTTGCATTCGTTTATGAAAAATTATTAAACGTATAAACATTATTTTTTATAACAAGAATAAAGAAACAATTTTAAACCTAAGAATAAGCTGAGGCCAATTTTTGTTTTGTTGAAAAAATAAAGCTCCCTGATATTTTAACCGGTACTCCATTAATATTAATTTCATTTTAATTAATTTTAAAAAAACGATCTTATCAAATAAAAATTGCTTAAAATATTATTTGTTTCTAATGCCGTAAATTTCACACGGTTTATCCTTCGAAAAAATTGCAGAAAGCAAAAAGTTTTATTTTTACTCAGAGATGCTAAAAATGATGTTATAATAGTATATTGTGCTACAAGTTGAAAAATCGTCGCTTTTTCAAGGTATGGGCCACGATACTTTTTCTATAATTTGTGTAAAAAGTGCTAGTTTTTGTTCACCTGTATTTTGTGTAAAAAGAGGGCGATTTTTAGTCGATTGACGCAACACGAACAATGGCAATTATCAAAACCATTGCAATAATATGTCCGTAGCAATAAGCTGGTAAGAATGTTTGGTTAGAATGCCACTAACCAAATTTCCGATTATCCGCGAAAAAACCAAGCACAGTATGTTCGGAGAAACTGACGGTGTTTTTTTGCTTTCGCCAAGCAATTTCGTCCATATCCATAGAAGCGATTAAACCATTGACAATCAACAACTTTTTGGAAATTGATTTTTAGGTTAGGAACGAGAGTCGGAAAATACAATGAAGTTGCCTGCGCACGAGCTCACCCGAGGCAGCACGAACACACACGGAGTAACACGAAGTAGTTTGCACTTCATCTACTTTTTTCACTGTGCCTCACTTTTGTCACTGCATTCATTTACTTTTATCACTGCGTCCGTCCGCTTTTTTCACTGTTGCCCGGAAAGGTCGGCACTGCGCATGCGTCACGTCATCGACCAAAAATCGGTCACTTTTTACACCAAAAACGGGTGGAAAAACTGGCACTTTTTCGCAAATTATAGAAAAATTTTGTTTATTGATCATGAATGAAATTGTTGACAAAAATTATTTAAGCGAAAACTGACCAGTATTTCGAAAAAGCAATCAAAATATTTGGAATCGGGGGATATTTCCTGCGCTTTTGAATATTTGAAGAAATATTTCTTTAGTTTTGTCTTTTTTTTGTTGTTGATTCTGAACCAATCCATTTAGATTTTGCCTTTTTCCTAAAAGGAAAAGAAGCGATACAAAAATTCATACATTTCTATGATTGCTGATATTCGAAACATTATTTACAACAAAAATTATAATAGAAAGATTTCTTTTGAGAAATTGAGTTAAAAATAATTTTGCCTCAATTAAAAGGAATCTTAAAATATTCATTAAAAAAATCCTGCAGATTGGAACGAATCATAAGTTTAGTGTCTCTATTTTAAAAATGTTACTCAAGATCGAAATGTAATCTACTTTCTTATGAAATTTCTTAAAAATTTTAATTATTTTGTCGAAAATTCAACTTTTTATTGTAGATTTGTCCTTTTAGATTGAAATTCGTGTTTAACGGTAGAAAAGTCATATTTTTTTGTTAAAAATTAACCTTTTTGTTGAAAATTCTTTTTTTTTGACATATTGGTATTTTGAGTTGAATATTTTACTATTTGATTAAATGTTCAACTATATTATTGAAAAACAAATTTCTTCTGCTTGGAAGTTCAATTATTTCGTTGTTAGTTACATTGATTGGTGAAAAATTAATATTTTTGTGGCAATTTCAAATATTTGTTTCAAAATTTGTTCTTTTGGGTTAAAAATTTATTTTTTTTCGTAGAAAATCTTTGTTGGTTAAAGATGCAAACTGTGCTAAAAATGTAAATGTCTCTTATTACTCCCCTATTTTTGTGGAAAATCACGTTAAAAAATCACTTTAAAAAATTGTAGATAGCGTGACCTTGAAGAACTTCAAATGCACCAATATGCGCTATTAGGTGAAAATTTTGCGTCACATTGATAACCGAGTTATCAGCAACGCAAAATGATCCTTACAAGACATGGTATTATGATTATAAGTTTCCGTAATCCTGGATATAAAATATCCAAGTTAACATACCTTAATTATAAGATATGTGGAATGGATTATAATCTATGTTAAGCCATTAAGGGGATTTATCAGCGTTATGAAATGGATTTCCAGTTTTCGTCCGAACGGTTAAATATTTTGGTCTGATATTTTGCATACCTCATCTAAATACTGGTCTCTTTTGTTGTGAAGTCTCGGTTTTTTGAAAAAATGTTCATATTTGACGTTATAGACAAAAAGAAAAGAACAATAGAAAAAAATGCAGTGATGCTCAGTACTTGCTGAGTGTGTATTTCCGAGGACTGGTCAATGGACCCCCGTCAAATTTACGAGGAAGATTCCCCGCAGCGCGAGTGGAGACTCGGGAGCGCATCGAGTTACCCAAAACGAATCAACCTTTCACTGTTATGAGTTGCAGGCCAGATTAAAAACCTGAAATTATAATATTATTTATTATGTTAACTGGAAATATAAGAAAATCCAGATTTTTCAAAAAATCATTATTTGCTCTTCAATAGCAGTTTGCATCTAATGAAAATCATCTTACTTATTTCTTACTTATTTCATTTGTTCAAGATTTGTATTTTAACAAATATAATTGAACCTACTAATCGTAATATTTCAAATTAAATAATAGGAACTGTAATTTTGAATTTTACATAAAAATAGTTACTGCAAAACTCGCTCGCAAACATTCGAAGCAGTTTCAGTGCAAAAAAAAAATATTTGACAGGACAAAATTTTATATTTACTTATTTAATTTTTTTGCAAAATCAACAACTGTTGTATTTGAATGCACATAATCAAACATATGTCACTTTTACGAATATCTACATAATTTCAAATAATGAAGGAAGAAACCAATTCCAAATTTTTGCAAAAAATTGTTTACAACATTTACAATCGTTGATGTTTCATAAAAATTGTGACTAACAGTCACTCTCACGATCACTTAAGGCATATTCATCCGGAAACAAATATTTCTCAATTTGTTTATAACAATTAAAACAGACAATAATCAAATTGTTTTTATTCTGGAAGTACTCTTGCGTCGATTTAAGATGATTTTCATTAGATGCAAACTGCTATTGAAGAGTAAATAATGATTTTGTGAAAAATCTTGATTTTCTCATACTTCAAGTAAACATATAATAAATAAAAAAATGAATATGCAACAATCTCTGACAAAGGTGCTCTTGGAAATTCAGCGCTCTTCAATTTAAAAAAAAAGAATCGCGGATTGGGGTAAAATTGAAGGCTGCAGACCTTTTAAATGAAAAAAATGCGTTTCCTCCCATAGCGCCGTGCATCTTGGCATACTATCGTGTGCATTTCAACATTTTTATTATTAATGCAAATATTAACCGATTTTCATGAATCTTTTTTTCACTTTCTTGAAATTATATGAATAAACTACTTCTGCTAATTAAAATTGAATCACGCAATGCTTTCATAATTTAAGTTTTTTTAACCGGCCTGCGACTCATAACAATGAAAGGATGATTCGTTTCGGGTAATTCGATGCGCTCCCGAGTCTCCACTCACGCTGCGAGGAGTCTGCCTCGTAAATTTGACGGGGGTCGATTGGCCAGCCCTCGGAAATACACACTCAGCTAGTACTGAGCAACAGTGCATTTTTTTCTATTGTTCTTTTCTTTTTGTTTGTAACGTCAAATATAAAGATTTTTTCCAAAAACCGAGACTTCACAACAAAAGAGACCAATATTTAAATAAGGTATGCAAAATATCAGACAAAAATATTCAACCGTGCGGCCGGAAACTAGAAATCCATTTCATATCGCTGATAAATCCCCTTAATGGCTTTACATAGATTATAGTACATTCCACATATTTTATAATTAAGGTATGTTAATTTGAATATTTTATATCCAAGATTACGGACACTTATAATCATAAGACCATGTGCCGCCATATCCGTAATTTTTAAAATTTTATTTTAGAAAAATCGCGCAAAACCTCCCTCATTTTGTGTTGCTGATAACTCGGCTGTCAATGTGGCGCAAAATTTTTACTTTATAGCACATATCGGTGCATTTGCAGTTCTTCAAGGTCACGCTATCCAAAATTTTTTAAAGGGTTTTGTAACTTTAAATTTATTATTGATGATGCATATGAGGGCATTTGCGCCGCAATTCAGAGGTAAAAAAAAATACAAAAATTATAAGTGCTGAAACTGACGTAGAGCATTTCATTAAAATATTATTTTACATATAAAAGAATCTTATTTTTCAGTCGTTGAAGAAAAAGAAGCCCCGGCAGAGATAAGGTTCGATAAGAAAATCTGTTTCACTGTAATCTTTGTTCAAACAGGGAGCATATATTAAAATAATTGTTTATATTACGTCGTTTGTTATTAGAAATATTATACTCGTACTACACATTAGAAAAGAAAATTCTTGTGAAAGAATCTTCCATGATATATGAAAATACTTCTCCTTAAGTGTTTTTGTGGATACAACTTTATCTCTACTGAAACCTCGACTATTCGAACAATTTGCTTAAATCTGTAAATTGCGGTAAAACTGATAACGTTATTCCGTTCTACGCAAAAAAATGACATAGAATCCATGTATTGGATCATTTTTTCTCCACTGCATTTCTTATGTATTATAAATAAATTCTAAATAGGTGTTCTTACTATGCAATTGTTTATTTGTACTAAGAAAGTTCACGGCAGAATATTTCCACCAAAATGAAGTAATTTAAGGAGTAGTGTTTGCAAAACAAATAAATAAACTTTTTTGGAGGTAATTTTCCTGCTGTATTTGTTTATATATCGTTTCGCCTAAAAATATATTATATAAGTACAGTCGAACTTCGATAAGTCGAAGCACCAAGGAAAGCAAAAAAGAAACTTTGACTTATCGGATAATTATATCTAGACGAAAATACGTCTAGTATTTCTAACTACAAAACACTAGACAATTGTTCAGCTTTATGTCGCCCTGAAATAGGAAATTTTCGCCCCGAGCACGTCGTATCCAATGCAGAGTACACTTTTCTAGGTTTGGAAAAGAAGAAAGCTTCATTCGTTTCCGATCAGGCTCAAAAATCAAGAGTTTTCAGCTGCAGAAATAATTTCATCTTTCTTCTTTATAATCGTAGACAAAGTGTTTGGTGGAATCCCGAATGCTTCTACAATGTCTTTTTTCTTCTTCATACCTTTTTCGACTTCTCGGACCACTTCAACTTTATTCTTCAAACTCAAAGTGGTACACCTTGGATGATTTGAGTCAATTGAACTCAAGGGCCTCAGAACGCAGTCCCATGGAGGACATGGAGGTAGATTAGTAGAAAAGTGGAATAGTTTTGACCAATTAGTATATTGCACAAACTCTAACAATCACATCATTGGTCCAAAGTGTTCCACTATTCTACTAATCTACCTCCATGGGACTGCACCCTCAGGGTACGTAAGGATTGCATGACTCATGAAGAGCTGCCCTTAATGGATTCTGTGAATTTTCCAATTTTAGGAAGGACATCTGTAGATATTGAAATTCTTAGAATTCATAAGTGGGCGGGCGTTCATCAATCAGGTACAAATGTCCTTCCTAAAATTTTTAAGTACATACTGAAATTCGAGTTATCTGGTCTGAAAAGACAAATAGGCAGGAAGATTTTGTTCGAGGTCATTCACAGAATACGTGATACATATTTCAGTAATGTTGAGCCCCCCACCCTGCATGCTATGTTTTCCTTTGTTCTTAGTCTGGAGAATGATACTTTGAAGGACCCTCTACCCCCTAAAAGCACCACGTATTTTGTGAATGTCCCCTCCAGCTCTTTAGAACGAAAATCTTGCAAACTTGATTCGTGGAGCTGGAAAAGAGAGAGATGTTCTGTTCGTCGCACGTAAGCTATTCGTATACAAATAAAGTTGGTTTATTTTATAGCAAACAAAATACGCTTTACGCAACGCCAATCCACAGCCTACAGGTAGTCCATGTTTGCCCATCGAGGGGTAATCGAACCATAGCCCACATGTTTGAATCCCACCACCACTTTCTTCTGCTTAGCTTTAGAAACTTGAGGTGGTGGTCGCTCTAGTGAAGTTAAATGCGTAGATGCCAGTGGTGGTGGAAAAATCACATCTAGCAAATGAGCAATTTCGTCAACAATAAGAAGATAATGGCCCGTATATATACAAGTAAAAATTATTCCAGATCCACTCACTTACAGTCGGCGAAATTCTTCAACAAGTAGTCTCTTTGTGCCTGTAGTGAAATGGAGATCTCTCTCCTAACGCTGATATTCTTGCTCGTCATGTTTCTTGATTTTGTTGGTAAGTAGAATTCAATATAACACCCAATCATTCATATATTGAACAATCTTTTATCCAGATATCTTCTATATTAATTGTATAGGCATTTCATCTTGATACATAATTATTCATTTACCGAATCAAGCGTCTCATTAATTGTTATAAAATAATTGGTCATCAAACCAATATGAATTCAAACTTGTTGCGTTCACTGCTACTATGCTTTATTATAGCTCAAAACGCGCTAATTTGTTCATTTTGCGGAAAAAGTAATTCAGTGATTTTTTTTCAACATTAAACAGTGCCCCGGGATTTGTAATGAACATAAGATTTAAATGGGGAAAACTCGGTTTTCGAAAAAAAAATGGGAAAATGAAGTACTTATGATAATATTTGTGTGAATTAAAGTATAGTTACCTCCTAAGGAATGTTCAAGGCATGATTTCCACCCCGCATAACTTTCAATTTTGACCTCGATTTTGACCCTTAAATACCCTTTTATTGTGCCCGGAAAGTGCAAAAAAAATGCAAAATAGCAATTTTGTATCAAATTCATGCTAAATACGGTATTTTTTAGAATTTTTTAACATAAATTATTTTTGGTCGATAAGTAACGAGTTTTCCAGTATTTTTTCAATGATTTTAAATTTGCTAAACAATTAGTATTTGTTTAAACCATTTTCCCCCTGTATCATTCACTTGCGCCTTTTCACAGAGAAGATGGTGAAAAGTTTAATTTTTTCGAATCTCTTACACTATGTCGCTTATTAGTCATTATTTCCTCATCTTACAACGTACACCATTTAATGCTTAAACAATAATAATTTTCTTAAACAATTAAATTAAATGGCTTCAAGTAAAGTATATCCTTTTTTTTCTTGAAATCACCCTCTGACAATAATGAAATCTGGGAATTAAAAATAATTTTCATGCAGATCTTTCCTAAAGTATGCAAAGGAATCAGAACAAAAAGGTAATTTTAAGAAAAAAAGGACTATACTTTTCTTGGAGCAATTGAATTCAGTTGTTCAAACTGAATACGAATCGCTGAATACGAATCCGTTGTCCGTTTGGTTTGACCTTGAATTGACCTTGACCCAGACTTGATGAGACCAAACGGACAACGGATTCAAATCCAGCGTCCCCGAAAATATAACACCCATCTATTCTGGTCCGTGTTGCAAGGGTTTAGATTTAGTGGTCCTGTGTAATTTATAGTGTTGGAATGTTTAATTAAATATATTATGGTAATTTAAACACCAATTATAAATTATAAATTTTACTCTTATCATAAAGGTACTAAATAAAAAAAGAAGAACTTTTATTAACAAACACCCAAATTCTACATTTTTAAATTGAATTTGTTTATAACCATTGTAAAATGTATAAACTGAACATAATTAGTGCTCAAATTACCATAATGTATTTAATTAAACATATCACACCTAAAAAAGATTCTTTGTTTAGGCTAAAAAATAACCCAAATTATCAGAAATTATTAAATATATTTGTAACAATCATAACATTTATTTTGTAATCATACCTAATTTTTAAACTTGCTTGTTTTAACCAGGTAGGTGTCCGAATTTTTTAATAAAATTATAAAATAAGAAAGAATAATCTGAAAATAATTAAAATTATGAAAAATCATTTCTTAACAAATACTTTGTATATGAAAAATTTTTTTTGGTAAATGATGAATATCGAATTAACTTCGAGTATAGTTTTGCTCTATTAAATTTAGGCTATACTTGTCTTATGCTGACATAATTCAATTATTTGAACAATGCATTATTATTTACAACAATATTTAATTAGAGTAAGGTCCCACGCGAAAAAATTCTACGGAAAGCGTTCTACGGAAATTCCATGTGGAAATTCTAAGTGGAAATTCCATACGGAAATTCTAAAAACATTTCTACAAACTAATTTTGGACTAAGTTTGACTTCCTATGATGAGCTGCGCTCTCGGAAATCACACTCTGGATATCACACCCTTGCATTAGGTATGCGCAAAACATCTTCTTCGAGAAAATTATGCTACTCACGTCGAAACCTTGCACCAATTGTCGGTTCCTCGAGGACAAGAAATTGAACCAATGCACCAGATATAAAAAAACACATCTTCTTCAGGGAAGTCTGGTTTTTACAGTACTTCAGGGTACCTAGAGTGAGTTCCTCAAGGACGCGAGATTGAACCGATACTCCATGTGTGAAAAACTCATCTTTTTCAGGGAAGTATGGTTTTTGCAGTACTTTAGCGTATCTAGCGTGGATTCCTCGAGGACACGTAATCGAACCGATGCCCCAGGTGTGAAAAACACATCTTCTTCGAGGAAGTCTGGTTTTCACAGTATTTGAGGGTTCCTAGAGTGGGTTCCTCGAGGACGCGAGTTTGAACCGATGCTCCAGGTGTGAAAAACACATCTTCTTCAGGGAAGTCT
>CAKNWT010323341.1:0-10553 GCA_932066315.1 Andricus coriarius
TGGAGTAGGAAGTGATTCTTTATTCCTGTTAAGCTGTTGGAGGACTCTAAAGGTTTTCCTCGAGATATCCGCAACTTGTTCATTCCAAGTAAGAGAGCGATTAAGGATATAGCCTAAATCCTTCACAGAATCCACAAAGGGGATAAGACGCCCATCGATCAAGAGAGGAGGCAAGGTTGCAATTGTTGCAAGTGAAGCAGAGGAAGAAGGTCCTATGATTATAGCCTTTGTTTTAGCAGGGTTTTGAGTGAGGCCATTCGTCAAGGCCCACTGCACCACCAAATCAATATCCTCCTGTACCTTTTAAAGTAAGCTCTTAAGAGTGGCAATAGGTCCGGAAAGGTAAAGCTTACAGTCGTCAGCATATTTGTGATAGTTGCAATGACGAAGTTCACTACCAAGTTCACAGGTATAAATATTAAATAAAGTGGGCGCAAGCGTGAATCCCTGAGGGACACCACTCTTGACCTCGCAACAATCAGAACCCTCGGCATTGCTGATTTGTACTCTTTCAGAACGATTCCTGAGATAAGATTCAAACCATTTAACAGCCATATTAGAGAGGTGAAGTGATTTAAGCCTAGTCAATAGTAAATCATGGTTAACTGTATCAAATGCCTCAGAAAAGTCAAAAAGGACAACAGTTATTTCCCTTCTATCAATTGCCAGTTTAAGGTCAGAAGTTACTTTAAGTGTAGCTGTAAGAGTATTATGCCTGGCACGAAACCCAGATTGCATTGGGTCCATTAAATTGTTAGTTTCAATATGTGTAGTAAGTTGCTGATGGACAATGCGTTCGAAAGGTTTAGACAAGGCACAGAGGATGGATATCGGGCGGAAATATTTGGGAGAGGTAGGGTTAGATATTTTAGGAACAGGGCGAATAATCGCCTCTTTCCAGGTATCAGGGAAGATTCCCACCTGTAGAGATGCGTTATAGATATGCAAGAGAATAGGACAAATGACTGGTAAAGCTAAGCGAATCATTTTAATTGAGATACGATCAGAACCTTGAGCATTTGATTTTACCCCTAAGAGTTTTTTAATTAGGGTTTCTTGCGATATGTCAGAAAAGAATAATTTAGTATCATCAAAGGTTGAGGGAACTGCGGACGAGAAAGGGGTGCAGTTTGCAAGGAGTGTGGATTTTGTCGTGAAGGCTGTTAAAAGATCTGAGGGGGGGAAATTGTTATCAGGAGCCAAGTGTTTTTGAGGAATAAGTCCAAGTCGTCTCAAGAGAAGCCAGATGTTTTCATTTTTATTTCTGTTTTTAATAGCATTGTAATTGTATTGGTTATATGAATCCCTGATTTTGGTTTGAACTAAGTTTCTCAATTTACAAAATTCGGGTGTTTCTTTTAGCCAATCTACGTTTTTTCTCTCTTTCTTTCATCAAGTCTTTGATATAAGATGTAATCCACGGAGTGGACTTCTTTTTTGCTTTAAGGGTATGAAGCGGAGCAAATTTGTCAAAAGCTAAAGATAAAAATTTTGTTAGACAAATAACCTTTCTATTTATATCCTTTTCAATACAAATTCTTTTCCAATCATAAGTAGAGAGATGCTCAAGAAATTCGGCTTCATTTATATTTGTGAGATTGCGTATAGACAGAGGAGATATACTAGAGGAGGGATCAAAGGAGAACTGATATTGAATGCTAATAAGGTCATGGTTTGAGAGGAATGAGATTGAGTGTTGAGTGTTGAGTGGAAGAAATTACCTTGTCTAGATCATCAACAATCATCAAGTCAATCCATGTACTAGAATGATCAGTGTGGTACGTGGTACTATGGGGTACTATAGACAATCCAGCGGAGAACACTACTGATTTTAAATAGTTAGTTAAATTGTTGGTGGCATTAAGGTTTGTGTTTAGGTCACCAGTACGTACAATGTTTTTATAATTAGGTATAAGGTCAAAAATGTCAGTTTTAAGTTCCCTACAGTAGAAAGTTTTGGGAGGTTTGTAAATCACACCCACCAACATGCTGTCACGAGAAGAAGATACCTTGATAAAAAGGTATTCAGCAATAGGGTAATTGGCAGGAGGACTCTTTCCCACCTGTACACCCCTTAAGCTGTCATGAATGTAGAGACAGACCCCGCCTCCTCTTCTCTCATCTCTATCTCTACGGAAAAGTGTGTAATGATTAAGTGCTATGAGGCTAGATGGAGTGTTAGGCGTAAGCCAGGTCTCAGACACGGCTATGATATGATAGGTACAGGACATAAAATGATGTTTAAATTCGTGGTAATGGGCAGGTAAAGATTGAGTATTAACGTGACAAATATTTAAGGTTTCCATTTTGACAGTGATAAGTAAAGATCAAGTATAGTTAAATATAGAAGTGTCTGAAATAAATAACCAACAAAATCCAGTTGACATGATTACAATTGTAAACAGGGAATAAAGCAAATAAAAAGGTAAAAATTAAAAAGCAATAAGCATTATAAAGTTAACGTGATAAATATTTAATATATCCATTAATAATGTAAAATGGTTAGTTTTAAGTTGCAAGTTACCTGAGAGAAAGGTAGCACAATGGAAAATATAGTAGAAATAGAAATTACATGATCAATAACCAACAGAGCCCAAATTAAGTAATTACAAATAGGGTTAAGTAGAGTCCAAAAGTTGCTGAAGATACAATAATAGATATTTCAGATAAAAAATGAAACACGATATAGTCAGGATTACTTTGACTTAACAGATATTTTTTTACAACGTAATAAATCCCATTATCATAGTTAGAATAACTGAGAAACCTTTGAGTTATTAAATACAAATTTTCAATTGAAAAAATTATTATGTATGCTTCATGAGTCAGAAATGGGTCTAATTGACAACTGATATTGTATTTACCAACATGTACACTATGGATGGAATAAGAAGCAGTAGTTGCTATCTCAGTCCCTCGACGGTCTGCAAATTAGCAAGGTAAATTCGTGGAGATCCATCCTCTCTGCGACAAAAAATTTTTCTGCCCGCAATCCACAGATATTTAATTATTTTGTCTCTTCTGAGACCCAGGACAATGGCGCAGATTCTTCTGTTCAGAGGTGACAGGGCCTCACTTAAATAAACAGGGTGTTTATCTTTGCTGGACCACCCGAGATTTTCAGTACAAAAGTCTCTGAAAACCTTACATCTCTCAATGAATTTATCTCGCAGTTGTTGATTGCCGAGTTTCGCGACAATGATCGGAGGGTTCGACGATTTCATGAGTGCAGGCGCCTTAATAATCCTGTATATTTTGACTACATCTTCCTTCACAAAGGGAACGTCAAGAGCCTTAGCTATAGAGTCCATTGTAGCAATAAGATCTTCATTGGATTTGATAGGAAAATTATGAATTTCCAACGTCGTTTTGAGGGCCGCCTGTTCGTTTAAATTCAGCGCATGCTCAAGAGTAGCCACTTTCAAACTCAAATCGCTGGCATCTTTTTCCATTTTGATGATGTCTTCCTTTCCCATTTCTGAGCCAGCTTCGAGAACCGAAATTCGGTTCGAACTCTCAACAATGTCAGCTTTGATCTTTTGAATGGAGGTGAGGAGATTTTCATTAAAAGCTTGCTGCTTATTTTCGAATTCTGTAATCCTTGAGAGAATCTCCTGAGACTGCGCAAGCGCTTCCTTTTGTCTTTCCAATACAGCATTTCTGATCATAGAAGCGAGATCGGGCTGGTTGGTGGTAGCCGTTACAGCTGAGGGGGCAGGAGCACGAGGGCAAGACGTACCGACGGTGTTGTGAGTATTAATTGCGGGTTTCCCAGACGAACTACCATCGACTGCCGCAGAAATGTCACTGAAGCTTTGCCCTTTGCATTTTATGCAGAAGAAATCTACTTGACCCTTTTTCAGTTTATCAAAGTTTTTTTTTGAAATATTAAAATTCGCACAGGCCAGATGAGTTAAAACTCCACACTTTAAACACACAAGCACCTCAGGTCTTCCTCTGGAAATAACTTCCTTGCACTCTGGACACGCACCCATTGCTCTAACTATCTAGATGATCACTGACAAATATTGAAAAATGGTAAAACAGTAAGAAACGAGCAATTTCAATAAAACAACTTGCTCAAACGCACCAGGAACAAACAAATTCACAATTTACAATTTTTTATTTTAAAAAAGAGCAAGAAAAACACGTGAAACTTCGAAACTCCGGAGAGCAGCAAATCGACACGTCCGCTTCGACCACCGTTACCAATGCTTTACCAATACGGCCTGTGAAAGGATTCAGTTCTTTGGCGAGAAAACGTGCTAGGTTGTAAGTTGATAATTTTATTGCGCTGACGATCGGTCTGAGTGGAATGTTATTTTTGTGGATTTCTGGGAGTCCGTAAAGTTTTGGAGAGATGGGATTAGTAGGTATTAATTCATATATTGTTTCGCTGTCAAGTTTTGAGTCTTTTAGAAGGGTTTTTGTTTTGCTGACCATTGTTTTTGTGGGGTATTTTTTAAGTTTATTATATGTATCGACAGTTAGAAGGTCTGCGGGTAATATTATAAGTTTGAGAAGGGAAGTTGAACTTGGCCTAAGATGTTGGCCGTCCTACGCCTTATGTCATTTAGATAAGGCTGAAAAAATTTCGTTGCTGAGAGGATGGTTAGAGATGTTTTTTACTGTGTTAGTGGCGTGTGCCTCACTGGAAGTAATTTGTGAAATTTTATTTTTTGTTTTTGAGTGAAAAAATCTTTAATTCGTTGGGATTGGTGAAATGATATGCGGTCCAATGTAGACCAAATGTCAAATATGAGAGTGTTTGATAGGAAAAGGTGAAGTTTTAATAGTTTTTTTAGGGTAGTGTGCAACACAAATTTGGTATGTTGTATTCTTTCTTTCAAGAGAAGCAAACTTGTTTTATATAGAATTGATTTGGATTTAGATGTTCCCAAATGGTTTTTCAACTGTAAGAATTTTGGGAAGATGTTGTTGTCCCTACACCGTTTTAAGAAAGCTAAAGATGTTAGCAGCTTATCTGGAGATTACCTAAGCTTACTAAAAGTGTTAGTTTTAGTAAGAAATCTGTCCCCGTAGAGTTCTTTAATAATAGATTTAATGCTTTCACGATGGTTCATTATAATAAATTTAAAGGAGGTTTTTCGGGTTTCAATCATGTGCAAAACTACGAATATTGCCCACGTTTCGTGAACATTGCAGTTCATGAAACTGGGGACGGGTCGAACTTGATTGGCTAATCAAGTGTTTTTGTGTGGCATACTTTAAAAATTCGTATTTTAGTGTAGAAAATTCATTCCTTTGGTCGAATATGTAACTAAGTTATTGAAGATCAATTTATTTTCTTTCAATCCTTTGCGGCGCAGTGGCAACCCACATTACACCTTTTTTATTCACAACTTTTTTCTGTAGATTCAATGTTTTTGAAGTAATAACAATTTCTTTTGTAATCTTATTTTAAGCATTGTAGAATTAAACAAAATAATGATGAACGTATTGCATGAGATTATAAATAGTTATAAATAAACAAATTTTGAAAATCGCTCTTTTTTACGAAAGAATTCGGTTTTGAACGACGTATTGAATAAATTGGAATGAAACTTGGTACTCCAGGGTTTTTGGGTTCGCTGATTACGAATCCGGAGACAGATTTTAAAATTCAAAATGGCGGATCCAATATGGCGGACGAGTTTTCAAAAAATTGCAAACTTTTCATGAAACTTGATATCTAGGGGGTTTTGGGGGCGCTGATTACGAATCCGGAGCCAGACTTTCAACATTCAAAATGGCGGATCCAATATGGCGGGCGAGTTTTAAAAATTCGTCGGCCATATTGGATCTGCCATTTTGAACTTTGAAAATTTGACTCCATTTTTGTAACCTTAGAAACACCTGAGTCACAAGTTTTATGAAAATCCAACAACTTTTACAAAAACTAGTCCGCCATATTGGATCCGCCATTTAGAATTTGGGAAATCTGACTTTAGATTCGTGATCAGCGACCCCGAAAACCCACTAAGGTGAATATAACAGTAAAATTTGTTTGATGAAAATTGAAATATCTGATACAAAATGCAAGTAATTGTTCGAAAGTTGAAGTACTTTGTTGAAAATTAATATATTTTGTTTAAAATTCAACTATTTCGTTAAAAATCCGTTTCCTTTTCGGTGGAGAATGAATTTATTTAAATAAAATGTAACTACTTAATTTTTTGTTTAAAAATTTGTCATGAAAATTCATGTACTTTTTAAAAAAAATCGTATTTTTGTGTACACAATTCATTCCCTTAACTCAAAATGTAACTATGTTACTGAAAATTTATTCATTTTCTTAAAAATTTGTCTTTTGTTCATAAAAATTAATCTGCTTGGATTGAAAATTAACTTTTTTGATGAAAATTCAACTGTTTTATAGAAAATTCGTATTTTCTGCAGGAAGATTGAACAATCTGATACAAAATTGAAGTATTTGGTCGAAAATTAAAGTAATTTGTTGAAATTTAGTTAATTTTCTTTAAAATTCAAATATTTTGTTGACAATTCATTTCCTATTGTTGTTGAAAATTTATTTATTTGAATGAAAATTCAACTGTTTCATTTGTGGTTTAAAATCTTATCCTTTTTAGTAGAAAATTCATTTACTTTGTTAAAAATTCGTATTTTCGTGTAAAAAATTCATTCCTTTAGTTGAAGATGTAACTATTTTATTGAAAATTAATTAATTTTCTTAATATTCGTCTTCTTTTGTTCACAAAAATTAATCAGTTTCGATTAAAAGTAGACTTTTTTGTTAAAAATGTAACTGTTTTGTTAAAAACTCTTTTTCATTTTGGTTAGGAATTAATTTAATTGAAAATTCAGCTATTAGTTTTTTTGTTTAAAAATTTGTTCTTCTTTTAAGTTATTCTCATACAACTTTTATCATTCTAAGTTTCAAAGCAAGGTACAATAATGCGAAAATAATTTTGTAACGAAATTAAAAATATATTTTAAATTAATTAGTAATTAACATTGTACAGTTTTGTAGAATGAAACTTGAAATTACACATTTTAATTCCATTACCCATTTAAATTCATTATGATCCAATATAGGCTACGTTTCAATTAACATACGTTGAATTTTTCGATCAGTTAAAAATTATACTTTGAACTGTCATTCAAATAGGTTGTTTGAAATTATCTATTATTTTTTGTTTCACATTTAGAATAAAAATTACATGCATATTATATTATGCTCCTAGTAGGGAAGACCTTTAAAGTGTAAATATAAAGTGAATAATGGCATTAATTAAAAATAGAAACACATTAAAAAAATTATTCTTAATACCTGTAGTTAAATGACTCTACAGTCTTACTGAATTAAACTTTAGGTTACTATTATGTTGATTATATTATTTATTCAAATAATTATTACCTAACAGGGGGTACATTTCATTTATTATTAGAATGTAAACAAAAAATTTAATTGAGCATCAGTTCACTCATAGTTCACATTGAAATTAAATGTAAAATAAAATATGTTGCATTTCAATCAATAATTAAAAAATAATTTTAAAATACAATTATGCTATGTATGCGCTAAACAAATCTTAAAGCAAGCGAATAGAAGAGACAGAAAACACTACACTTACTGTATTGAATGCTTCGCGTGAAGCGTAACAAATAAAGCACGATAGAAGCATTCACATGCGACAACAACCAAACATCTTTGGCAAAACCAACACGATGAAATGGATCAAAGTCATGAAGAACTCGCACGTCGCACGAACTTTTACAACATTACAACCGTATAATCTACATAAGTTATTATTATATTCATATCAACGGAAACCTAAATTATTTATCTTTCGTTACCCGTTTGCAAAAAATGACAATGTTTAGTACCCTATTAGAAATCATGGTGTTTCAGATAAGTACTCCCGGCCATCACCTTATAAGGTAGATGGGTCTACGCCGTTGGCGTAAAAAAATTCAGGATGGTTTATGGATAGCCCAATAATGACCGCGCTTACTTTACAGTGATCGACGCTGAGTTGAGAAGAGTTGAAAAGAATTTACGTGATCCTTTGAGAGCAAGCCACAGGAGCCATCTGGGTATGAAGACATCTTATACTTTCCGTAAGCCTGTCCAAAAGCAGTCAAAAGCTATGAGATGCTCGACGTTTAGACTTTAGAAGCATACCCGTCGAGGAAGCCTCAAAAATGACAGTGGTAACCAATCAGGCTCAACCATGATGTCGAAGACCGACGAGCCCGTTCTGAGGACGATACGTACATCTTGGTTGGAGCAGAAGAAGACAAAGGCCAGGTTGGCAGACAGCTGCATGCCGAGGCACGGCGTAGAATCCCTTATACCCATGCCCTTGAAGTAATCCAGAAGTGGTTTCCGAGGCATGGGTTGGCAGGAAAAGGAGGTGGTTTTAGTGGGTATTGCCATTTTTTAGGCCGAATCTCACACTCAGTGTGTCAATGCATTTCCACCGCCTAGCAACTAAAACCTTCTTTTAGTATTTAAAATTCTTTTGCGTATAAATTCCTTTGATTTTTCTTATTATTTTTCTAGAAATAGGCACTCAGAGGAAAAATGTGATAAGTCCTATATTTAAACATAGAACTTATCACGTTTCTCCTCTGAGCGGCTTTAATGAGATACTTTAAATTTTTTCAACTCTTTTTTTTAAACTTCAAAATCATACACAGTGCAAGAAAAAACTTGTTCAATTATGTTGATAAGTTGTTACGATTTTTGAGAAATTTACCTTTAAAATGAGCCCAAGAACATTTAAAGATGTTTATAATTTCCGATTTTATTTTAAATTTAAGAAAACACAATTTGCACTTTTTTTGCAATAGCTTCTTTACAAAATTTCAAAAGAACTTCACCTTGGGTTTGTTTCATTGTTAAACTCCGAATAAATAAAACTAACCTATTTTACATGCTAAAAAATGGGTGGTCCTCTGGCTTTGACGTTTAAAAAGTGAAGAAAAAATAGTATCTCAATAAATGAATGATCATTGTAAAGGTGAAAGGGTTGTACGTTATTGAGCCTGAAACCATTATGCCAGAAAGTTTGGTATGACTTACAGACCCAAAAATCTCATAAAAAGTATATATTTATTTATATAGTAGTATTTATTATATAGTATATATTTTATTTTATTTCGTGAAACTGAAAGGTCGTGAATCGAAAAAAGAATAGAACATGACTGAGAAAATAGATTCTACACTTGAGAAATATTTCTATTTGTACATTTATGACTTTTACGTTTATAATATTTTCTCGAAAACGTCGTGGGACGTATTCCCATGCCGTCGTGAAACAATACTCAATTCAAAGTTTCCCGCTCTTCGGGCCTCTTTTTTCATTGGTCAGTCACAGACGCGCAGGAGAGTGTACAGGGACCGTGGTGGGAGTTGGCGGAACTGCGCAAATGAAAATATCCCTATACGGGGGGCATGAAATGTTGGGGTCTTGAAATAATGTTTTTATATTTTTAAACAAGTGTGCATCCTATAGAAAAAATATTGCTATTATACATTTTGTTGCAACTTGTGTCATTTCTCCATAAATTTAATTTGTTTATTTTCAACGCTATTTTTTATGATTTCAACTGAAAATACGCCTACTGATCTAAGGTGGTTCTAAGCAAATTTGTAGATATAATTCAGGCAACAAATTTTGTTAAATAAAAAGTTATTGTAGCTTGTGTCGTTTTTCCAAAAAATACATTTTTCATTTTTGATGCATTTTTATAACGAGAGTTTATAACAAATTTTTAGATCTTTTTTGGCTAAACAACTTTTTTCTTTTCATTTTTTTTCGCCTCTTGTGTCGTTTTTCCACAAATTTATTGCAAAAATTTAATTTTTTTATTTTTAGCTTCCGTTTCGACGTGGAAACAAGGTGGACGTGTGAGAGGTGCCTAAGCGAGTTTTGAAGTGTGGAGGAGAAGTAGAAACGTGAAAAGTGTTTGAAGAAAAAAAGGCACGCTGAAATAGTGAGTTTAGGGTCGGACCGGAAGGACGCTGAAGGAAAAGGACAGTGCTAGTGCCGTCTAGTGGAGAGTGAGGGAACCTGGAGTTACTAGTCTGACTCGAGTAGTGACGGGAACAGTGGTGTAGAGAAAAGGTTTTGGAAGATCAGCTCGGCTGCGTGAGATTCGGACGGCGTGGGTGAAAGCATAAATCCAACCCACTCATGGTCTAGCCAAACATCATCCCATTTTCGTTGTAATTACGCATACCAGCTCCGCGGCCATGTTGGTTACCATAGCAACGCAAGGACGCTAAATTGAATTTGAACAGTCACGGCGACGACCCATTCAACACTGTCGCTAGTCCGCCGCGCCGTGCAGTTGTTTGGTACGCACGTTGCAATATATTAAGTGAAAATAAAGTTTAAACAAGTGTTTTAAGTGTATATATAGAGGCTTATATATGTAGACTGGATATGATGTTATAAAATTATCATGGAAAATTATTAAGTATGCAAATAATATATAATCACATGAAGTATTATTTACTAATTCTTATCCAAGCTCCGATAATAAGTTTTCAGTTTTTAATATTCCATCTCGAGAACCTATTT
>CAKNWT010323352.1:0-12161 GCA_932066315.1 Andricus coriarius
TAAATAAAACTTTGAGTTTTTATTGAAATTTTACCCCCTATGATCGAGAAAGGAAAATCTCTATCATTCAACTTAAATATGGAGGGTGATACTTATTTTTGTGAAAATTAACTAACTATTTAAAATCAGTAGTGTTCTCTGCCGGATTATCTATAGTTTTCTATAATACCCCGCACTACTCCGATCATTCTAGTACATGGATTGACATGATGATTGTTGATGATGTAGAGAAGGTAATTTCTTCTACTCAATACTCACTCTCATTCCTCTCAAACCACGACCTTATCAGCATTCAATACCAGTTCTGCTTTGGTCCCTCCTCTAGTACATCTCCTCTGTCTCTACGCAATGTCACTAATATAAATGAAGCCGAATTCCTTGAGCATCTCTCTACTTATGATTTGAAAAGAATTTATATTGAAAAATATATAAATAGAAAGTTTATCTGTCTAGCAACATTTTTATCTTTAGCTTTTGACAAATTTGCGCCTCTTTATACCCTCAAAGCAAAAAAGAAGTCCACTCATTGGATTACATCTTATATCAAAAACTTGATGAAAGAAAGAGAGAAAAAACATAGATTGGCTAAAATAACGAAAAATAGTATTATTCAAGCCGAATTTCGTAAATTGAAAAACTTAGTTCAAACCAAAATCAGGGACTCATACAACCAATATAATTACAATTCTATCAAAAACAGGAATAAAAATGAACACATCTGGTTTCTCTTGAGACGACTTGGACTTATTCATCTAAAACATTTGGCTCCTGATAACAATTTTTCTCCCGCAGATCTTTTAACAGCCTTCAATACAAAATCCACACTCATTGCAAACAGCACTCCTTCCTCGTCCGCAGATCCTTCTACCTTTGATGGTATTTCAATTAAAATGATTTGCTTAGCCTTACCAGTTATTTGTCCTATTTTCTTGAATATCTATAACACATCTCTACAGGTGGGAATCTTTCCTGATACCTGGAAAGAGGCAAATTAGCAATGGCAAGCGTGCTGATTTTGGGGAGGTCAAGAGTGGTGTCCCTGCTGACGACTTTAAGCTTTACCTTTCCGGGCCTATTGCCACTCTCAAGAGTTTACTTCAAAAGATACAGGAGGATATTGATTTAGTGGTGCAGTGGGCCTTGACAAACGGCCTCACTCTTAACCCTGCTAAAACTAAGGCTATAATCATAGGACCTCCTTCCTCTCCTTCACTCGCAACAATTGCAACCTTGCCTCCATCGATGGACGTATCATCCCCTTTGTGGATTCTGTGAAAGATTTAGGCTATATTCTTAATCGCTCTCTTACGTGGAATGAACAAGTTGCGGATATATCGAGGAAAACCTATAGAGTTCTCAAACAGCTTAACAGGAATAAAGAATCACCTCCTACTCCAACGCGTATCCTCGTAATTAAAAACCTCATCCTTCCTTTCTTTGACTACGACTGTGTTCTATATGACGATATTACTGATGAAGTGAATGCGAAGCTTGAACGTACGCTTAATGCTTGCATTCGGTTCATCTATAATATCCCAAAAAGTGAACATATTTCCCAGTATAGAGAAAGAGCAGGACTTCCTAACGACTCCAGAAGAAGACAATTTGCCATGATTTAGAAAAGTATTATCACTTGCTCCTTATTCTAGAAATTACGTAGAAAATTCCAGTTTTTTCGAATCTCTTCCACTACGTCGCCCAATAATCAGTACTTTCTCGTTTCAACAAAATCGACCTGAAAAACAACTATCCATAATGAATATAAGGGTATCGGTTCTGAGATAAAATAATACTGAATAGTTATCGACACACATGGTGTTAGAAATTCGAAATAACTAGAATTTTCTACACAATTGATAAAATGAAATTTCAACAAAGTAGTTAAACTTTTGAGCGTGTATTGGAATTTTTAATCAAAAACAATAGTTTACCATAAAAAAAAGGAGCATTTAAAACAAAATATATAAATTGAGATTAAAATCGTTAAAATTTTAACTGAAAATCATTGATTTTCAACCAAACACGTGGATATTCAATTAATCAAATTAATTTTTGACAAAGCATTTCAACTTTAACCTTCAAGAACTCGATTTTTCTCAATTAAGTCAAAAAAGTCATTTTAACAGTCAACTAAGGTACGCATCTTTTTTAATCGAATGTGTTACATTATTTTATTGTCCTCTACTCACACTCATTACGTGTATACTTTTTATAATTAATGGTAAAAACCTTGAAAACTGCAAGATTTGATTCTTTTTTGGTTAGAATATTTGCTTTGATTTGGAGGGTACAAATTAAAGTACACATATTTTATCATCTTATTGTTTGTTTCTTTATTTCGCATTCACTTTTCTCTGTGGTTTCTGATGATTCAAGGAACATTCCTTTTTACCATTTTTTTGTTACATAGTTTATAAGAAATTAAAACCCATCGCTTTGAGATAAAAACTTAATAATAATATCTCCGAAGGACAATCTGGAAACTAATAATGTCGCCATCTCACATATTTGTGAGATAACGACTACTTACGTACATATTTGTACTCTGATGACGGAATGGAACATTCTTTAGTTACGTTTGTTTAGCCACTTATTCACTGAAGCATTAATCAGTTTTTCCTGTTCATTGCGAAAATGAGGATGGTACATACTTTCGTTTTCACTCTGGCGGTCATCTTTAATTCTATTGGTGAATATACTAATATAATATATTTTTCATTTTTATTATAAATTATATAATACATGCATGAATACGGCAATTTTTCAGGCCTGTGGAGCGAAGATAAAGTCCGCCTTGCTAGCTTATATACATATAATGGCTATTTGAATATTTTTATCGTCAAAAATTATGACGCCATAGTAGTGTTAACGCCGAGCGAGAAATCCCGAGGAACGAGACGGGACGAGACGAGGCGTACCTGTTGAAATCTAATTACACGTTATTCTTGTTTTTCCATTACTGATTAATTTGATATAAAACACGACTATGTTAGGATTTTTACGAAGCTTTGTTCTGATTAAACATTTATTTTACCAACTACAAAGACAGAATACATGAAACAGAAATGTAGAAAGATAGGTATATTTCCACATTATTTTTTAGTTGAAAGAATCTAACACATATTAAAATATTTGAAATGTTTGTGAATTCCTTGAACTCTTTTAAAGACCCAGCTTAAAATGTCAGTTGAAAAAATATTTAGAAACAAGATAGGGACCGCGTATAAACCCATTTGGTTGCTAACCGTCATTGAACGGTTCTTAACGGTCTCAATTTCAATTACTGGAATGTAACCGGATCCTTACCGGACATTGTATGGGACACGGTAACAGAAAGTAAGTTTTGTCAAAGACTGAAGTTAGTCTCTAACTAGTCTCCAACCGGTTCCTATAAGGCACTTGATACTGGTGTGCCTTTTAACCGGTCCTAATCGGGTTCTATCCGGCGATCGAAAAGAGAAATTAAATATATTGAAAAAAGACCAAGGTTAGCTTCCAACTGGTCGTTTGTAACTGGTCTCTAACCGGTTCCTAAAAGGCAACTGAATCCTAGCCGGTCCTTACATGGTGACTGGTAACAGAAAACAAGTTGTAAAAGTGTTCCCACCGGTCCTAACCGGGTCCTTTCGGAATTTGGGAACAGAAATCAAATATTGTAAGACTGAAGTTTTTTCTAACTGTTCTCTAACTGGTTCTTAAAAGGCACTTGATACTGGCGCTTACTTTAACCGGTACGAACCGGTTTCCATCCGGCAATCGAAAAGAAATTAAATATTGTTAGAGATCGTTTAGGGCCGGTTAAGAACCGGGGAGCAATATTATGCGGACCTAGTTACAAACCCATATATGTGACTGTTACAACCCGGTAACGAAATTTAGTTAGGGGCCGTTCAAGAACCGGTTAGGAATCGGGTACAAATATTCCAGTATGCCGGATTGATACCGGTCAGGTACCGGTTACAACCCGAGGATAAACTCTGGTTAGAGACCGGTTATGGCAAGTTATAATCCACTTCCAGCCGCGTTCTAACCGGGTCCTATTCGACATTTTAAGTAGAGGAATGCAGAATCTATGTGAAATCTGGAAATTTCTGTGAAATCTTCTGGAATCTTTTGAAACTTTAGCAGAATCTTCGAAATCTTTGTGAAGTTGGTTGAAATCTTTCTGAAAAGTTCAAGAATTCTTCGAAATGCATGTGAAATATTTTTCAAATCTTTTGTAATGATTTGAAAATATTACAATATTTGAAATGTTTATGAAACCGTAAAATATTTGGAAATCCAGGCAATCTTGGAAAAATCATAAATGTTATTTATGTCTCTTAATCTGCCTAATATGATTAATTCTCACTACTTTTTCGGATTTTTTCTTTGAGTTTCTGAAGGAAAAAATAATTTTTGAATAAGTTTCTGAAAATAAAAAAAAGTCTAGAAGCTCTGTACATAAATTTTTCCAGCATAGAAAAGCTTTCTCATGTTTAAAATATACTGCCGGAAAATGTGAGATCAGATCATTAAAAATGACGAGTTGCTAAATTTTCCAAATTAACTCGTCATTCTTAATGATCTGATTTTTTAAATGTTTTGGAAGTACATTTTGAACACAAGAAAGGTTTTCTATGTTAGAAACATTGGTCATGATTTTTGGAGCTGCTATATTTTTTTCATTTTTAGAACTCTATAAAAATGACTCCATAGAACTAAGTTTTTTATTATTTATTAATTATGATACATTCAAATTTCATATAAGTCAAAAAATATTTAGTAGCCAAAGTGATTCAAGTAGGTTCGCACTTTCGATTTTTCAAACGTCCCGACATACACATATATATTTTTTTATTTACCACACGTAGACAATAGACACCACAACATTTTAAAATTCTACTTTGAAACATGACACATTAAATTAGTGTTAAGTACTTTAAACTACAAACGACTTAAAAATATACCAATCTTTTTACGTTTCTATTTCACATATTCTACTTTCATAATTCGCGACCTAAATTTTCAAGAAGAAAAAATAACATACAGAGTGAAGTTTAATCTTTGAAAAAATCGTAACATAGTCGAGTCTGATGTCAATTTACTTAGTAATGGACAAAAAAGTATAATATGTAATCATATTTCGACACCGAGGGATAGGCCCGAGAAAACGAGAAGGAGCCGAAGATAAACAAGCCGAAAGCGACCCAGGCTCGGTATTCCTCATATCGGACGATATGACGTAATAGATATAATGGCCATTACATAACGACGAACGTGAAAAGCGGCATCTAAGGTCGGCTCCTACGGCTTTCACTGAAAACATACATGTATCAATAATGTGCAAATAAGATTTTGTTTTTAAATACAGTTCTTGGAAACCAAAATGGCACTGAAATTATCTAGAAGTCACTAACGTGAATTAATAATCGGACTTATTTTCTTGTGAAGTTAAATCAATTCAGAGGAATTCCATCAAGTTTTTAAGAATTCGAGGTTATTTTTAACGAATCTAGAATAAAATCCGAAAATGAACCTAACGTTTTTACAACACAACTTTTTTTTACAGAATCCTTTACCAATGATTGTAAAGTACGTTATACCTAAAATAAGAATAAAGTATCAAGCCAAGGACAGGTCGCCTCCTGATAGGCCTCCTTCTCCTAAAGATACGCACTTGGACAACTTGGATACATTCGGCTTATTCCCCGCACAAATCAGAACCTACGATTCGAATTTCGAAAATATTGTTTTCCTGCTGGTTATCCAATCAGATTGCGAACAGAAACAAGGACCTATATTCCCATACCAGCCCAAACACATATTGTTCTATCGTTATCCAATGGTGACATTTTTGCAATATTAGAGTATAGCGGGATTCTTCGTGGAATATATACGACGCGTAGAGCTAAATCGAGAATTAAAGTAAATATGATAAGCGGAATAGTTGATAATTTGACCCCAGGTGAAATTCGAGATTGTCCAGTGGGCAAACTTCGCCCAATCTTCGCCGAAAGTTTCATTAAAACTTCAGCGAATAACGATTCACTTCAGTCCGAATGGAATCCTAATAGCGAACGTAACCCTGGTTCTTTTTCTTCTGACAGACGACATTCACCTGAGCGGACTTCTCCTCAGGATCCTCCTCTTCATGTCGAAGCCAGGTCGCCTCCTTCCCCTAGAGTACTTGGATATGCACTTGGACAACATGGATACATTCGGCTTATTCCCCGCACAAATCAGAATCTACGATTCGAATTTCGAAGATACGTTTTTCCTGCTGGTTATCCAATTAGATTGCGAACAAAAGAAAAAACCTTTATCCCCGTGCCAAAACAAGAACATATTGTATTATCAGCATCGAATGGTGACATTTTTGCAATATTAGAGTAGAGCGGGTTTCTTCATGGAATATATACGACACATAGAGATAAATCGAGAATTAAAGTAAATATGATAAGCGGAACAGTTGATAATTTGACCCCAGATGAAATTCGAGATTGTCCAGTGGGCAAACTTCGCCCAATCTTCCCCGAAAGTTTTATTAAAACTTCAGCAAATAACGATTCACTACAGTCCGAATGGAATCCTAATAGCATACGTAACCCTGGTTCTTCTTCTTCTGACAGACGACATTCACCTGAGCGGACTTCTCCTCAGAAGCCTCCACTTCATAGCGAAGCCAGGTCACCTCCTGGGTGGCCGCCTTCACCTAAAGTACTTGGATATGCACTTGGACAACTTGGATACATTCGGCTTATTCCCCGAACAAATCAAAACCTACGATTCGAATTTCGAAGATACGTTTTCCCTGCTGGTAAACCAATTAGGGTGCGAACAGGGCAAACGAGACATATGCATGTCCCAAACCAAGAACACATTGTATTATCAACATCAAATGGTGACGTTTTTGCAATATTAGAGTATAGCGGTTTTCTTCGTGCAATTGTTACGACAAATACAGTTCACTCGAGAATTAAAGTAAATATGATAAGCGGCGCAATTGATATTTTGACCCCAGATGAAATTCGAGATTGTCCAGTAGGCAGACGTCGCCCGATCTTCCCCCAAAGTTTTAATAAAGCTTCTGAAAATTACGATTCACTACAGTTCCAATCGAATCCTAATATCGAACCAAAAACTGGCCCTTTTTCTACTGATAGACAACATGTACCTGGAAGCACTTCACCTCAGGAGCCTCGTCTTCGTGCCAAGTCCAGGTCTTTTCCGGGAAGGCCTCTTTCTGTTCAAGTACTTGGATGTGAAATAGAACAACTTGGCTATGTTCGGCTTATTGCTTACACAAACCAGAACCAGCGATTTGTATTTCGAAGATACGTTTTTCCTGCCTATGAACCAATTCAAATGCAAATAGAGCTTACGAACTATGCGTTCAGGCCAAACCAAGAATATATTGTATTATCAACGTCCAGTGGTGACGTTTTTGCGATATTGGATTATAGTGGGACTCTCCATGGAATATATAGGACAGACGAAAGTAATTCGCGAATAAAAATAAACATAATAAGCGGTGCAGTTGATGATTTGACTGCAGATGAAATAAGGTGTTGTCCAGTAGGCAAACATCACCCAACCTTCCCAAACAGTTTTAATAAAGGTTTTGCAAATTACGATTCACTAGATGCCGAATGGAAAACGTCACCTCCCGATTCAAGGTACCGACTTCCGTCGTCCTGTTACGTAGCATTCGTACGAATACTCTCGCACGATACAGTTCGTCACGTCGCGAAATTATAACGATTCCGTCAGCCATTAAGCACATTGTCCGACGTGTTCTTATTTTGGCCATGAAATCCGTGTTTGCACTATTATTCAATAATTGTTTAAACTCAGTGCATACCGTCAATGAAGTACAATAAATTCAACATTTGTTATAACTGTTAGTGCTTTATTTAAAACAACCAGTTACGGCTATAAGAGGCAATTTCTACTGAAAATACAGTCCACTACAGGAAAGATCATAAGATTTGACTTTCTAACCATTAGGTTGCGTGCATAATGATTTGCACCTAAACATGTGGCAAACAAAATTCGCCTTCTCAGACTTCTCCTGAGTAGCCTCATCTTCATGCCAGGACCAGTACTCCTTCGGGAGTAATAGGATGTGTGTTTGAAAAATTGTATATATTTGGCTTCTTCCCGAGCCAAATCAGAACCGGCAAGTAAAGTTCCGAAGACTCTATTTTCCTGTCCATAAAGAAATTCGATTGCCAGTAGGAAATGTTAAATTTGTATCACGCCAAACCAAGAACGTATTGTGTTATAAACATAAAAAAATTGTAAACTGAAACATAATAATCCTGTTAGCCTGAAGTCGGATCAAAATTAAATTTAAACATTGAAACATCATTGTATTTTTTTCCTCGAATTTTTAATTGAAATTCTTATTTTTTTAAATTTTATGTCAATGCAAATAACGAACTTTTACGTAAGAGATTAGTATTTTTACATCCTCATCCTAATGAGAAGTTACTGGTTTCATGTAAAATTTGACTCAGTCGGTTTTCAGCAAATCTTCACGTTTTGAAACCCCCTGAGCTTGAAAAAACCATTTTTGCAGAGGTGTCTGTATTTCTGTAGTCTGGTTGTAGCCTGTCTGTAGGCATGATAAGTTTAAAAAAAATGATCAGATTTATATAGCAGAAAAATTAACAACACTTCCAGACCAAATTGTATTTAATACAATTGACGTCTCGTCACTAGTCCTAGTAACCTCATCAGAATTCCATGGTTAAAATCTATGAAAAGAATTACATAAGAAATTACATAAAAAGTAAACGTGTTTTAAAATATGATTTTTTAACGTCGAAATATAATAACTTACCAATATGTAAAGCGGTGAAGTTCAGTCAATATAATAAAAATTTTCGAAAAAAGGAAAGAAAAAGAGAGTATCCTCTAAGAAAAATTGACAATGTCGATGTGGCATCGTGGAAAATTTGAAAACGTTAAGGTTTCATAGTTGAAAAAAGACAATTGAATAGAAAAAATAGAGTACTGAA
The DNA here is from genome assembly GCA_932066315.1 of Andricus coriarius. Lineage (NCBI taxonomy): Eukaryota > Metazoa > Arthropoda > Insecta > Hymenoptera > Cynipidae > Andricus > Andricus coriarius. Next base: position 9,006 of record CAKNWT010323352.1, read on the forward strand.
AGGTTCGAACATACCGATTCGGAAGAAAGAAAATTTAGGCGCCAAATTAAAATTTTTTAAAAAATAAAAAAAAAAGTAACAATTCCATTACCAAACTTTATCTAAAATCATATTATAAGCAAAATTATAAAATTTCATATCATTAATATTGTTCAACGCATTGTCATTCTCATTTTTAATATACATCATCTCGACAAGGGTTCTTTTATAATAATTTGATTCCTTATGTAGTATTTTAATGTCTTCCCATTTTATATGATTTGAATTTCCATTATGAACAGAGTGGATGTGTCTAGCAATTTCTTTATGGTTTTTTGTATAATGGTTAATATTTCTGAAATGCTCAACATATCTACAAAAAGCATGGATTTTGAACCTGTGGTATCCCATATTAACACTCCAACTTATTACCTGGCTAAAACTATGAGTAAAATCTTATCTGATTCTATTCCGAAATTAAATTCCTTTGTTGAAAATTCTTTTACTTTTCGAGAAAATATTATTAAAATCAAAATTCCGGATAACCATATTTTTATGTCTTTAGATGTAAAATCATTATTTACTAATATACCCTTAGAATTGGTTCTCTCTGGTATCGATAAGAGATGGCGTTATATTAAAAACTTTACTAATATTTCTCAAAATGATTTTAAGTTTGGAATCTCTTTTCTCATGAAGTCTACTAGTTTTCAATTTGATGATAATTATTACAATCAAAAATTCGGGACTTCAATGGGGTCTCCGATATCAGGTATTCTTGCTGAAATTGTTTTACAAGATCTCGAATAAGAAATTTAAAAAAAATTAAAGTTCAAAATCCATGCTTTTCATAGATAGATATGATGACGAAACTTTTCTTATTCTTCAAAAAGACGAAATTGAAAACATTTTTTTTTCTTTTAATAGCTATCAAAAAAAGTTAAAATTTAAATTTGAAGTTGAATATGAGAATTATATCAGTTTTTTAAACCTAATAATTATCAGAAAAAATTGAAACGAAATTATCACAAACTGGTGTAGAAAAAGTACATATTTCGGCAGAGTTTTAGACTTTTTGTCAAATAATCCTATACACCAAAAGATTGGTATTGTGAACAATTTAGTCGATTCAGCTATTCTTCTTTCCGATAAATCTTTTCACCATGATAATTTAAATTTAGTTAAAAAAATGTAAAATTACAATAGTTATCCTAAACTTTTTACTGAAAAACACATCAAAATAAGACTTTTTCACATTAATAATAAAAAACCTTCTTCCAAGTTTAATTTAACAAATAATAATGAACAACAAAAATTTGTCTCTTTTAACTTTTATCCAGATATATCTTATCCAATTCGTAGCCTTTATCTAACTTGAATATTAATACTATTTTTAGAATTGATTCAAAATTTGAACGTTTTATAAAATTGGGGAACGACCCGTTGGAAAAATTAGAACAGTGTAATGTTGTTTATAAATTGGATTGTTCTTGTGGTATGTCCTATATTGGACAAAGTAAAAGATCGCTAGAGACTAGAAGAAATGAGCATTTCAGAAATATTAACCATTGTACAAAAAACCATAAAGAAATTGCTAGACACATCCACTCTGTTCATAATGGAAATTCAAATCATATAAAATGGGATGACATTAAAATACTACATAAGGAGTCAAATTATTATAAAAGAACCTTTGTCGAGATGATGTATATTAAAAATGAGAATCACGATGCTTTGAACAATCTTACTGATTTGAATTTTTATAATCCTGCTTATAATATGATTTTAGATAAAGTTTGTTAATGGGATTTTTCCTTTTTTTTTAATTTAAAAAAAATTTTAATTTGGTGCCTAAATTTTCTTTCTTCCGAATCGGTATGGTTATTTAAATTCAAAATCCTTCATAGTAATGTGATAATTACCAAAAATGGTTGTGTTTCAAGATACTAATCTCAATTTTTGCTATTTAATTGTCTTTTTTCAACTACGAAACCTTTACATTTTCAAATTTTCCACGATGACACATCGACATTGTCAATTCTTCTTGGAGGATACTCTCTTTTTCTTTCCTTTTTCGAAAATTTTTATTATATTGACTGAACGTCACCGCTCTACATATTGTTAAGTTATTATATTTCGATGATAAAAAATCATGTTTTAAAACACTTTTACTTTTTATGTAATTCTTTTCATAGATTTTAACCATGGAATTCTGATGAGTTTACTAGGACTAGTGACGAAACGTCGATTGTATTCAATACTATTTGGTCTGGAAGTGTTGTTAATTTTTCTTGTATATAATTCATCCCAGACTTTAAAACATTCTTGACGATTTTCAATCATTCCATTATCTATCTATGGTCAGATTTGATTGAGCTTCAGTACATTTTTTTAAGCTTTAGAAGAAAAGGACAGGTTCACTGGCCAGCTATTTTTGATGAAAATTCAAAAAGTTACAGCATTTTTAAAATGTTTCAAACCATTTTCTTTAGTATAAAAATGCCATGTATGGCTTTTTGTGGTACTCAAAAATCTGAACTATCTGACGATATTTTGCGATAAAAACAAAATTTTCAGAGTTATAGCATTTTTAAAATCCAAAAATCAAACGGAAATGCACATTTAAAGCTGAACAACGCACGATATGAAAAAAGTGACGAAAAGAAAAACTTTACTTTTTGAAAGTTCTACAAGATTAGCGTAAGAACTTTTTGAATTTTGTTAAAAAATGGCTACCCTTACGGATTTTGAACCGCTCAATCTGAATCCGGCCTTCCAATTTTTCCTAGACCATATAATTTTCCCCTAGCCTAGGGTAAATGCGTGAAATTTTGGAAGCTTCACGCTCCGTTGAAGTTATATTTGTCCACGAAGAAGTTAATGGAACATCGTCGCTTGTACGTATTTCGGATCGCACATTTCAAGTCTGACCTTAGAAGGTTTGTAAAGTATCTTTGAATATCCCTATCCTAGGGGAAAAAGTGCATTAATCGGCAAAACTTGAGGCTTAACGGAGCTTTTGTTTGTGAACCGAAATACTGACGTCTTTCCGTATTTTTAACTTCTGATTTCATATCTGACAGAAGAAGTTTTCTGCAGTACCTTTGATTTTCCCTAGCCTAGGGAAAAAAGTGAAAACCCGAGAAAAACTAGAGTTTCCACAGAGGTTCCATTTTC
>CAKNWT010323355.1:0-12200 GCA_932066315.1 Andricus coriarius
GAAGTCAAATTCGCATGAACGCCATAAACTCAATTTGAATTATTAGTCAATGCAAATGTAAAATCGCTAGCTAAATGAGATTTTAATATTGAAAAATCTGATATACCGTGTGCTGAATTTCACTATTTTCAATAAAAATAGGTTCAAATTCTGAAAAAAATAAAGCGTACTTCTATATTTATTACTAATATTTCAACTGCTTGGAGTCGTTTTATTTTTGCACGATTACAGTTGTGCTAATCTAGATTTTACTATTAAAAACGGTCTACAGGCTTTACTTATTGACGGATATGACAGTTTTTCTAAATTTGCCATCATTAAATTATCAAGAGAAATGTTTAATTTGTCAGCTTTTAAATTGCCTTTCTTGGACGTACTAGTTTATAAAAGATCTGATAACACATAAGAACATGAAGTTTACAGAAAAACCACCCGTACAAACAGATACCTACATGCCTCCTCCCACCACAACCCATCTCAAAAGCAATCGGCCATCAACTCCCTTGTGTGCAGACCTGTCTCGATTACACGTAAAGATAATTTACAAAAGAAAATACTAACCGTTAAACAAATTCTAATACAGAACAGTTACATAAACATACTGATTTTGCGTAGAATCATCCTTAACAAAATAGATTTCTTCTCGATCATAAGTTTAGAATTAAATTAAATCACAAACTGAGTATACACAATGCAACTAATTTTTTCATTGCCCAATTTAATTGTTTTTAACCATTTTTAGAAAACAACAATTTTCGTACTTAATAATAAATTTAATGCTTTCATGATGATACATTATAACACAGTTCACTTCTTCAGGGCTAACGTGAAACTGAAGATTCAGGTTATGTTGTTCTTGTACTATATATACTCTCTACGATGCCAAACTTGATTGGTCAATCAAGTCTTTTCTTAAAAACCTGGGAAAACGAAAATCCAAATCGGATTGGTATTATATCCATTGTTACTCCAAAAAACTATTTAAACTTCATCTTTTGCTATCGAAAATCCACAGATTTGAAAATTGGTTTACACTAGACCGCATATCATTTGATCAATCCCAACGGAATAAAGATCCTTCCACTCAACAAAAAAGAAGTAATCCTAATATTACCCGCAGACAAAGGCAACAAAAACAACGTTCCTCTCAGACCGATCGTCAGCGCAATAAACTCACTAAATTACTATCTATTACGCTTCCTCGCCAAAGAACTGAATCCCCCCACAGGGAAATCTATCACACACGTCTTAAACTCTTTTGAGTTACTTTTCTTTCAATAACCAATTCTACGATTAAACCTCAGGAGCAGCAATGGGATCTCCAATCTCACCTGTAATAGCCAACATCTTTACGGAACATCTACAAACTAAAATCTTCGACCAATCCAAATTTAAACTGAAATTCTGGTGCTGTTACGTGGACAACCCTTTTGTCATCTGGAAACGTGGACTAGATGAATTACACAAGTTTTCCTATTTCATTAATTAATGACATCCTAATATCAAGTTCACCGTGGAAATTGAACAAAAGCGAAAACTGCTTTCTTGGACGTACTAGTTTTCAAAAGATCTGATAACATATTAGGATATGAAGTATACATAAAACACACCCATAGAAGCAGATGCCTACATGCTTTCCCCACCACGATCCATGTCAAAAACAGTCGGTCCTTATATACAGAGCTGTCTCCATAACACATAACGATAACTTACAAAAGGAATTACAAACCAGAAAACAAATTCTTATACAGAACAATTACACATACAAACAAACCGATGAAGCACTAAGAAAATACACTCAGAAAAACAAGTCAACACAATCTACTACAGAAATATGAAAAAGAGGACCACCATCCTATCCTACTACATCCAAGGTATCACAGAACAAATAGGAAGAATTCTCAACAAACACAAGATCCCAACCATATTTAAACCCCCTGCGAAAATGGGACAACTTGTAAACAACCCTAAAGATAAAAAGGCACCTCTCAGTGATCCGGAAGTATGTGCAATCCCTTGCAATAATAAAATAGGCCGTTAAAATCAAAGAGTTATAGGTTGAAGTACATACTAGTGTCTAGAGGTGTAATTGTCCAGTGCGTTAAATAAAATGCAAAACTGCATTAGTACTAAGAGGTCAACGTAATACTTAATACTATTACCTATAGGTAATTTTGAGTTATTTTTTCGAATTATTGAATAAATACTAAAAAAATTCGATTTTAAAATGATGGTAAGAAGACTCTTACCTGACAGTTAGTGGTACTAGCCTCGATTGGAGCGACCGGGACAGCGGTGAGTCAACGATTAAAGTAACATCAGATTAAAAACAAGCCATAACTTTCCACGCAATCAGCACTAGCTGAGCATCATATCCAAACAGGACATGAAATTTAATTTGACAAAACAACCGTCATCGTAAGAACATACAGTATTTTTACTCGAAGACATCCAGAAGCAATCGAAATCATAAAACTCACGAATAACATCAATAGTGACAATAGATATAATACCAATACAATTCGTCTTTCCGTATGTGGACCTCTGGACAATCACACGAAATAAATTCGTAGACTTGACCCTAGAATGGTTAACTGTGGTGATACGTCAACCCAATGAAACGTTCCATCTTACTATGGTCTGGTAAAGTATCTTGAGAGGCCCTGACAATAATTCAATCAAGATTAATTTTTAAATTTGTGAATAATCAGCAATTGATAAGAAAATTCACTCAATATTAATTTAAATACTTTTTTTAAAGTTAAAATATTTTTTGATGAAATATTTTTCAGCAAATACTATATATATACTCGCGTTTCAAGAAAAAAATAAGATCGCCAGTGATAAATGTCTGCAAACTAAGGCAGAACCACAAGTAAATAACACGAGACGTAAATTGTAAACAAATCTGTCGGCATCAAACTAAAGTCAACTTGGGCAGGTACCTACACGATTAAGTCGCAATTTCCGAAACGATTGAGAAAATGGCACTGATACACTTTAAATTTCCGAATTTATTACAAAAGTAAGACTGCTGTAGCCTCAAAAATCCGATGCTGATCTATTTTTCATAAAACAGTGGTAAGTACACACCTTTTAAAATAAAATCGCAGAGCACGACTGAGCACGATGGGACAATTCCGTTGCGGAGAAAGACTGAATCTGATTGGCTCAGAAATCAGCATGACCAACCGCGAAAAAATTGACTCTTTTCAGCGCAGTGGTAACCCAGGTTACCACCTTTTTTATTCACAACTTTTTTTTTTAGATTCAATGTTTCTGAAGTAACAACAACAATTTCCTGTTGTCATCGTATTTGAAGCATTGTAGAATTGAAAAAAAATAATGCTGAAAGTATTGAATGAAATTATAAATAGTTACAAATAAACAAATTTTGAAAATCGCACTCTTTTAGGAAAGAATTCGGTTTTGAACGACGTATTGGACAAATTGGAATGAAACTTGGAACTCCAACGAATTTTGTATTAAAAGTCAGTGTTAAAAATGTTATATTCAAATAATTTTAGCTGGAAATTCATAAAATATAAATTACAATTCAACAGTTTAGTAGAAACTTAAAGTTTTCGGTTGAATATTAATATTTTTCAAAACACATCTCTTTGGTTTGAAATTTAACTTTTCTGTTGATCATTCGGTTTTTCTGGGTTAGAAGTTTCAAGAAATATTCTTTAAACATTTAGAATAACGCATTCTCAACTGAATAATTACAATTTAAACAGTTAAGAATTGAACAAAATATATTTTTAAATATGGAATCGAACTTATTTTAAACTGCACTTTGATATATGATATGAAATTTGTGATATTTCGAGTGATTGAATACATTTGTCATCCAAAAACTTGTAAACTTTTAAGTTAAAAATAAATTCCCGATAATATCCATGCTTCTCGATGATGTGTTTCCCTGTGTAGGCTACGTGATTGTAAAATAATAAAAGACAATGTTGTAAATACAAATTTTTCATTATAACTAATAATAATGCCTTACAATCCTCTTACATAACCGAAACATTTTAAATCTTATTGGAAACTCTATACTTATTTAACCCATAGCACTCAAGTACTTTCAATTACTTTCAAATTGTCTTTCGGCTACTTTATTTAAAAGTTATTTCTGATACAGTACTCGATTTAATGCATATGAACCTCTGGCTTCTCTATGTTAAATGGATGTTCAATGCCATATTTGACAAGTGGCACAGGCTTAGAGTCTCTATGAATTATATTCAAGAAGGGTGGCTTTTTATCCAGGACGAACATATCTATTTCAGTTACACCATCGACATATAAATCAAGAGCGTTATTTGGTTTTCGAATTTGAGCAGTCTCCAGAGCAGCTTTCAAAAGTTTGTGACTAACTGAATGAATGCTTCTAACATCAAGTGCCCGAAGTTGATGTGCTCTCTTCAAAAAAGTGCACAAACACTTCTCTTGTAAATATGCACTCCCAGACGAATCCAATACTACCAAAGTTTTTAGTTTTTTCAGTGGTGGGTTTCTGATTTCTGGCAACTGACGTATGCCTAAATAAGTCAGATTCTTTAAACTACATATACTAGAAATCCCACGATCCGTTATTTTATGACAACCTGAAAATTTCAATTAAATTAAAATTTAGTACACAGATTATTGCAATCATTTAAAAAAAAATAGAAATGATTATTAATGGATTTAGCCATTTACTCACCAAGTAAGTTCAAATGAGTCAGTTTCTTGCAATTTTTGACGATCCGTTCAAGAAATTGATCATTAACTAAGAAATAGCAATAGCTAACATCTAATTTTTCAAGGTGCATTATTGCACACAGTTCTGAAAATGATACAGATTTCCATTGTCTGCTCCATATATTAATAAGATCTTGTTTCAAATTCTTTAAAGATGCAGCATGTGAAGGTAACAATTCAAATATTCCAGGTTCTTTACATCTTTCTATATCTAAACCTAATGTCTGCAGTTTTTTGCATTTTTGTATCAACTGAAACAAGAAAATTTTAATTGCACTGCACGGAGAACCGGCTTGAAGGACCACAAAGATAATAGTGTCTATTTTTAATCATAAAACATACCAACCGTGGACAATATATAAATATCAAAATTATGGATAGAAATATTCGTCAAAATAATCTCCCTAATTAGCTCTAATGGTAATTCAAGCACAAAAGTACCACTCCAGTCGAGATAATGACAGTTGTACAAAGAAAATGATTTCAGTTGTTTCATTTTTCCCAACAAACTGATAAGATCCTCTTCCTTGTAGTGACTATGAGACACTGTCATTTTAAAATTTGTCATATTTTCACAGTGAGTTATCAACCAAAGGAGAACCCCCTGCCATATATCGAACGTACATTGGCTGGTCGTTTCCCAGATGTATCGCCGTATCGGAAGTACTCTTAATTTTGCATGACATTTTTTATTCTTATCAAGACAATCATCGATTAAATGCAATCTTAGAATGTTGGGCAGCAAGTGACAAATTTTGATAAACTTTCCCACATCTGTACTAATGCTTGTTAGGTATCTTCCTGAGAGCATTATAATTTTGTCAAAATCGATGCTCCTTATCAATCGTTGATCGTGACGATATTCTTCCATTCCCCAAGTTTTAGCTGAGAAATCGAGGGATTTAAAATTATTCCACGACCTTTGGCTAGCACTTTGCCACCTTTTACAAACTGAAAGAAACAAAGGTTAAATGTGACATTCCTTGAAGTTCGAAAATGGTAATTGTGAACTTTGTTTCTGTAATGAAAGAGGACGTTTTTTGAAACTGACGCAGATAGTTTTTATTTTGTTCTTAATAATTTGTTCAATATTTTAATTAAGTTGAAGCGGGCAGATTCAGAAAGGAAATTTTGTTTTATTATTCTATTTTTTTCTGAATGTAGTGGCAATTTTGTTCTTTTCAACATTTCGGTTAATGTCTTGATTAAGTTAGAGAGGAAAAAATTTCCTAATATAATTTTTAGCATTGTGAGGTAGTTGAATACGGATAAAGTGGGATAAAAGCAGGTAATTATTGTATTTAACATTGTTGGGAAATAACACAACATATATTTTTAAGATTTTTAAATATAAAAACATTAAATTTGTATATTAGAAGTGGATAAATTCATATAACTGTCTTCTCAAAATAGCCCTATGGTTTAAAGTGAATATTGCATAACAATTAAATATTGGTTACCTCTTTCGATACGAATTTTGTCAGCTATCGTTGTGAGATGTTGAAAAATTTCGATAAGGCAATCGTCGGTTAATTTTTCTATTTGCGAAGTATCATTTTTCCCCGCTTTTTCGTAATCTGTTTCCTTTTTTATTTTTTTATCCTCCCTCATTTTTTCAATGACGCTCATTTTTAATTCCAATCAATTTTTGTGAAAACAATCAAATTTGAAGCCGCGAGAATCCTAACTATGCAGAAGCTAGGAGAAAATGGCATTGATGTCAATAAAGTTAATTTTAAAAGGGCTGTAGTCAATATGCGGCAAACATAGAAAAATTTATATTCAAAGAAACAGCAAATTTCAAAATGTTCTAAAAAATTCCCTGCTTTATACATCAAGTTAAACATTTTTAAATCGTCACAAAATTAACTATCAAGAAGCTGGAAACATTTCAGGCAAGTATAGGAAACTTAATTTTCATGAACCCAAAAGTTTTGAATTTTATAAAAAATGTCCTGTTGATTTTATAAATCTTAACATTTTAAAGCCGCCATAAAATCTCACTCTTCAGAAGCATGGTTAATTTGCATAAACGCCATAAAATCAATTTTAATTATTAGTGAAGGCAAATGTAAAGACTTTCTCAATAATTAATGAATTCTAAACATTTCAATTGTATATCTGTTAATTTCGATTACTTAAAAAAAAGTAAAATGTTGAGGGTACAAAATGATATGTAGTTTAGTACTTCTAGTACCATTGTTTGATACATTTAAGCCAAGAAAATCAAGTTTCTGCGAAAAAGGAGCAAGATTTCTATTTTTGGATTGAATTTATTAATAATAAAGATAAACACTAGGTGCTAGCAATAATTTGAAACCTGGTAGGTCTAGTAAGCCAGTCTAATACATATTATATGGAAACTGAAATTTTGTTGAAAAAAAGGATGAAAATGCTCGATTTGTTAAGTATTGAATATTTTTTGTGGATGAACATATTTGAGAAGATACTTTGATACATAGTAGGTGGCAAAGTATTTTTTTCGTGCAGAAATTGTGAAAATGGTTTACTGACTTACAAAACTTGTTTATAGTAATAAAATTGTTGATTTTCAATATATCCATGGGTTAGAATGTGAAAACAAAAATTTTCCTGTTCATTATTGATTAAATTCTCTTTAATTCTACAAAAACGTCGATATCGTTTAAAAAGTTAAAGCTGCAGACCTTTTCAAACAAAGAAATTCCATTCTTGACCAATTTTTAAATTTATAATTTATTAGCAATTAAAAAAAATACTCAATATTAATTTTAATTTCTTTTTTAAAGTTCAAAGATTCTTTCAATAAAAATATTTTCGACAAATTCTATTTATGTACCTACGTTTAAAAAAAAACATCGTTTGTGATTTTCTACATCTAAAGAATATATCAAAATGTGACTTAATCCAGGTTTCACTGTAATTAATTTTTAATACAAAGAAGACAAAAACTTATGCAAAAGTATTGAATTTTTACTATATTTACGAAACTAACCTCACTTTTTGCAAACTGCAAAGTATTACTTTCAGTCTCTATACCTTATAAAATGTTTACATCTACTCAGCAAATTTGATGTCGTGAAGTCCAAAACGATAGTTGTATTAATAATTGTATATTATATATAATTAATTGTATTTTTTAGAGGGATAAAAAAAATATTTTATGACAAGGATGCTGTTTGGCAACAGTTTCGAAATGTGTGTTTTACTATAACACAGCAGATACAACCAAATAACTTTAGAATGATACACTTTAAATTTCCGAGTTTGTAAGAAAATTATCACTTCTGTAGCCTCTAAAACCCAATACTGGTCTATTTTTCATGAAACGAGTGGAAAATACCCAGTAAAGACCCTGATATTCAAGAGCAACCTGTGCTATGACATTATTTTTCAATAAACAATAGATAAATTGAATTAGTTTACTTATATACATATATTTTATTTACAATACTACTTTAATCGCGTCTTCTTGCCTTCGGTTGAGCAAATATTCATATACTTTCGTCGTTATTGACTAAATTTACGAGGCCTGCGTTCGCTGACAAGCAAGCGATGGAGCTGATGATCCCATTTTCCCGAATAAGTTGCAGTATGCACATATCACTGGTCCTAGCGATTTAGAATACAAGAATACCCGCTGCTTTATGCCAACTAAAGATAAAATGCTTTCCCAAAATATTACTTGGCTAGCACACATCTTTAATTTAGGAAGGTATTTTGCTCTAATTTCTGTACATCGAGGGCAATCGTTAAGAAAACAATTAAGATCAAGGCTATCGACAGAACAAAATAGACGTAGTTCTAAACTAAAAATTTTATACTGTTTACTAATCAACAAAATAGGCTCTGAGTGTCTATTTGCGAGTCTTAACTAAATCAAACCCCCTTTTAAATTTCAAGTCCATTTTAAAAGTGAGATGGGGATGAGTACCCTATTGTAAGGAAAGATAAGGCCAGAACTGCAGATTTCGTGAGTAGGCCCTAGCTTCCAAGTCCCTTCTAACAGAAGCTCTCATGTATCCACTCAAAATCATGCTTGAACCAGAAGCCAGACCTTCCAGAGAAGCCTTGCTCCAGAAGTACAGCATGTTACATGTCTGAAAATAATGTCTGCGTTGCAAAAACCAATTGCATAATTGTTTTTTGGCATAGTCCGTACCAGTCCAATTATTCTCTCTAAACACTGTCTGGTAAATGGAGCATTATCTTGAAGAAACTCAGCTGAACCCTCTCCAGAGACACAAGAGACGCATGCCACCATATTTGAACGTCGTATAATAGTGAGCTATTAACCAAGCTCTCAAACAATTTATTGAAGGCTGACCAAGAATCTATTTTGAAACTGTTCATGATTTTTAAAGTAGCGACCGCTGCCGCATTTGCTGAACTGACAAATTTTCACGTAGCATCAACATACTTGCAACAAATACTATAAATTACACCAAAATAATTATAATTGACTATTACTTCAATTCTACCCCCACCAAGCTTCACAGAAATAAATTGTTTTACACAGTTTCTGGCGTTGTTTCGAAAAATAACATCCTTAGTTTTAATTGCGTTTACAACCAATCCATTTTGTATGCAATATAGCTGTAGGGCCTTCAGTTTCCTATTTAATTCCATCGTTCTATCCGAGAGGAGGACCCAGTCATCTGCGTATGCTAAAAATAAAATTTGCAGTACAATATTCACAGAGAGACCTCTGCAACCTTGATTCACTACAAAAGTTTCAAGGTCACTAGTGTATAAAGAAAATAAGAGAGGACTTGTAACATCTCCCTGTAGAACACTTTGCGATACCTTAACAAATTCGATTCCACCATGTTTTGGTTCTTATACAAGAATACGTATTTTCGTAGAAATTGCTAAGAACGCTTATTATATTTGAGCTTCATCCAAGATTATGTAATTTGTCGCATAACAGATCATGTGGAACTGATGAAAATGCGCTTATAAGATCTACAAATGCAGAGTTGACAGCACTCCTTAGGTGTCTCATGTGGTCTTTATTATGGTCTTCGCTCCAAGCATTTAGTCTATTAATTGAAATGTTCGTAAAATTTGTTGCAATGCAATTCACCAAAGTTGTCGGTCTATAGTTCTGGGGAATGCTGCCATCCCCCCTTTTAACTAGCATAGTCATAGTCAGGGACCCCCAAGCATTTGCCACTTTTTCGGTCTCCATAATTTTGTCAAATTTGGCAAAATCTATAGATTTACTGTTATCAAAAATTAGCTTTACATCTCTTGAGGCATTACCTGGACTGTGTTTGTAGCACTCGGCGAGGTTGAAAAAAAATTTTAAGTCAGAGACAGGCAGGTGATCAGACATTGCCAAAGTGAGAGAACTTCGAAATCATTCAATAATACAAGCCCGTCAAACAAGGCCCATACGAGATCAAATACAATTGAACCGAAAAGACATTTAAATGTGAAATTCGCAGGGCTATCCTCTCGGGATCTACCATACAGATGACAAACCCCATTGCGACCCATAAAAAGAACCAATTGCTTATCCCTATTATTTATAACAGAGTCATTCGATGTCCTAACAGCAGAAAAGTTATGACAGTTCAAAAAAATACTTTCGTCAAACTCATTAAGCGTGGTCACCTCCAATCATCACATACATCATCACCTCCAATGATTATAGGTAGATGCGAATACAGTTCACGTATTAAGAATAGCACAATATAAAAGTCTTTCACAAATTTATTAACATTTGAAAAAGGTGAGATGTAAACAACCCCCAATATTAACTCTATCTATTCACGTCGATACTTAAGTATAATAATATCTTGAGACGAGTGAATGAAATGTGCGGAATATGTAAGACTGTTTAAAGCTAGTGACATACCACCTTTTGCTTTGCCTTTGGTTGCATCTCTCCAAACTGGCGAATGGAACAGCTGCATATCTCTGAAGTAACTTGATGTATGCAAACTTGGTGATTCTAACCAGGTTTCAAATGCGCCCAACATATCTAAGTACACGAATGTATTTTCAATATCCTTCAGATTAGAGAAACCATGCAGGTTTTAGAAGATGAGCTTAGAAGATCATCCGCCAGGAAGGACTGCACACTTTTATTGTGCTTATCCTTTGGTCAGAAGTGTTGGATATGTGAGAGTTACGCGGCAGCGTAAATAAAAGTCAAGGAAACAACATTTTATTGTAAAATAAATATCTGGTATATTTTGAGTAAAAAAGGTACAAGATTGAGTGTTTGAAGAACAAAAGGAATTTAGCTATATAATTCTGAATTGAGCACTGAATAAAGAGGAAACTGTTAAAAGACTGAAAACAGGAAAAGATACGGAGCTGTGAACAAAGGGTTTTTCGCGTGCTTTCCCGGCGGCTCGTCACGACGGAACTGAACGGATGTTAGGCCCTTGGGTCCTTAGTCAAGAGGCCAACCAGTTCCACTGCTTCCTTGTAGTATCGCAAATAGCGCCGAATCTCCAATAAGAAGGTCTCTATTCGATATTCGTCATCTCTTTTTTATTCTTCTTCCATCATCTCGCTGCCCTATAATATCACTGAAGTGCTCCTGAATCCTCGGCTTTTTGTTACCTTTGATTATGGATTCTATTTCATCAGATGCGATTTCTTTATCACCAGGGAATAGCTTCTTTCTTTTAATATTGGCGCGGATTCCGACCATCTTCAAGCGCACTTCGTGAGTACGAAGTTCCTAATACTGCTCCCTTTCCTCCTTGGAATCAAATCTGACAAAATGGCTATGGTGCTTTTAAAAATGTTGAAACCTAATTTTGCAACAAAACAAAAAAAATGAATATTGCTGAACTGCTACACCCGCTTTAGAAGTTCAAATACTCATAACGTGGTTGTAATTACGTCTCTTCATAATTTTTCAACTGAGTTATGTTAAAAAATTTTAAGAAAATCATACGTTTATCATCTCATCGAACTATTTCCGATAAACCCCCGGATTCGGATGAAACAATTATTGATAAATTCTCTGCAGATGTTTTTGATGACACTTCGGGTCATCCTGTGTAGGCTACGTGATTGTATAGTAATAAAAGGCCACGATGAATATACATATATTTTATTATAGCTAATAATAACTTCTTACAATCATCTTACATAACAATGTACTTATTTAACCTATAATACTGAACTAATTTCAATTACTTTCCATCAAAATTAGGATTCAACACGTAAAAACTCATTTTTTGATTTGCCATTAATTGAAAATGTCAAATTTGAAAGTGCCGTTAGGTTTCTTCAATCAATGTATAATTCTTATACGATATCGTATTTAACATGTACCTCTGGTGTTCCTATGTTAAATGGATCTTCAATACCATATTTGGCAACTGGCACATAAAGCGAATCGATTATATTCAAGAAGGGCGGTTTTTTACAAAGAACGTCCATATCTGTTGCAATTTCATAATCGTATAAATCAAGCGCGTTATTAGATTTTCGAATTCGAGCAACCT
>CAKNWT010323356.1:0-19349 GCA_932066315.1 Andricus coriarius
CAACTATATGCTTGAAAATTTATCCTTGTTAGGTACAAATTGAACTATTTGTTTTAATATTCATGTATTTTGTTGAAAATTCGTGGCTTTTTGTAGAACATTAATCTTCTTGGTTGAAAATTCACTTTTTTGATAACAAATTCAATTCTTGGTTTTAAATTCTTCTCTCTTTTTTTACTGAAAAATCTTTCTTTGCTGATAATTTTATTCTTTTTTACAAAATTCGTCTTTTTCGTTGAATTTAACTGCTTTTGATTTGAAATTAAAATTAAACTAATCTTCTTTATTGAAAATAATCTGTTTTCATTAGCATTTCACATATTTTGTTGAAAGTTTTTCTTTTTTGGTTGAACTCAATTGTTTTTGGTTTGAAATAAAAATCTTTTTTTGGTTGAAATGTCAACTATTATATTTTTCTAATATGATGTTAATGTTTTTTGTCTACATGGTCGATAATCAACAATATTTAAAATATTGATTATTAAATTTGTGAAACACAACTTTAATAATCAATATTTTAAATATTGATTATCGACCATGTAGACAAAAAACATTAACATCATATTAATTAAATAAGTCACTGGTCAAAAAACATAACATCAATTAATAAAAATTATCTCGTGTTGGAAAATCTTGCAAGTACATTGAATGACGTTGAAATTTAACTTGTAGGAGTTGTGAAGAAAATGTTCTCGTCTCTCTGTAGCTTAATTGGATTCGGACCGGAAATCTGAAAGATCTGGTGTTCGAATCCCAGCGGAGCTAGAGAGATTTTTTTCACAACATTAAAAAAGTTGTGTTTCACAACTTTAATAATCAATATTTTAAATATTGATTATCGACCATGTAGACAAAAAGCATTAACATCATATTAATTAAATAATTCACTGGTCAAAAAACATAACATCAATTAATTAAAATTATTACATTTTGCGTTGATTGAAAGTCACTCGTTTCTTAAAAATTAATTTTTTTGTGAAGATTCATCTTTTCTTTAATTGAAAGTTTTTTCTTTGGTTTAAAATAAATGTTTCAACTGAGAATTTAACTATATTCCATTTATGATTATAAATTGATATTTTTTCGTTACAAATTCAACTATTTGGTTGAAAATTCATATATTTTGTTTAAAATTTGTCTTTTTTGGTTGGAGGTTTAACTATTTGATTAAAAATTGATATTTTTAAATTAAAAAGTGGCATTTCGTTGAAAATGCAACGTTTACTAAAACATTTTTGGTTAGTCCTAGGAATTATTAAATCTTTTGGAAGTGAGAATCGAAATTAGATAAATCTAAAGAAATATATTTAGAAAGAGAAAAATTAATATCCAGAGCCATACAGATTTATGTATAGCCCAATACAGGAAAATTGTAATTTTTCTCCCACCCTGAAATTCAAAATTTTATAAAGCATTCGCACAGATATGAATGAAGTATTGAAGTTGTTTAATAATTAATTTTGTATCCGCTAAAGTGGATTATTTTGATCATAAGTTGATAATTCGAATTATATGAAACAAGGTTTGATATCCTGGGATTTACTGTGTAAACATCATATCGATTGATAATCAATAACTTATAAACGTTACAATCTTCTTCTCATGAGTTTTTTCTGATTACAAATTTTCTGTATTTTTTTTAGCGGAGAAGAGGAAACTTAATGATACAAAAATGTATAAACACAAACATGAATCTTGTATGTGACTGACCCGATTTCAATAATCGACGTGGGGGATCGTGGACGCACCCGACTTGCGAACAATCATTTCCTGCGCGTCATGCGATATTTAACGCTTAGGCAGGTGGTTAAAATTTTGAAGGGTGAGTATGGATAGAACTGGACGTGTTATGATAAAGTTTAATGAATTTATTTTTTCTGATTACCTTACTTTAATTTTAAGATGGTCAGACTGAGAGGGCATGGATTCAGGGGCATTTGGGCAAGTCCTCGAAAAGCCTGGGGTCATAATGCGAGAGTATCTCTAGCAAACTCCAACAGTTAACGGACTTCCAGGCCAGGTGGCCATTGCTGGGAACTATTGGTTGTTCAAGAGAGCTGATAATGCCGAATATACAAGTTTGATAATTAACGAAGAGAGTTAAGTTTACCTGTTCCATGCAGGACTCTCTGAATTTTATTCTACCATTCTTTAAAGGGTTCTTGAGTCGAGATTGTTAATCAAAGATTGTACAAATCTAATCCTTGAAACACACTCTTTTTAAATATAACGATATGAAAAATATTATTTGAAATAGATAAAATTGACAATTCAAATGAATTTTCCGAATGGATAATCTTCAACTCGCACATACTGTCGATTTTCAATTTGAGACTGAAATTTATCATTTATAGAAAAGAATTTGTTTTTATTTTTAGTGTACCAAACATAATATATGTTTGCTATATGCATGTATGCAAATAATCTTATGACACACTCTTTTACGGCACAAGAAATATGCATCAATCGTAATAATAACTGAATAAAGTGTTTCCTTATTATTCAAAACTCAATATTTTTACCCTACTTCCTTCTGATCGTGAGACAAAAATTTTCGTGACTAATAAACAAGACTTTTATTCAAAAGACTAGAGGAAGTCAATTTTAGTCTCACGACCTACAGGAGGAAGTTGGAAGGATTGGACTAATTTATTTATTCACCCCCTTCGACTTATTCCTTCTTCCTGTTTAGTTCATGAAGAATTCTAAAAGAGTAGATATCACATGTCCCTCGAACCCCATATGACGTTCGTCTAATATACACTTTGCACCATGTGCTGGCATGTGCTTCGGAATTCCACCCCCCGTAGGTGTCACGTGGTTATTCTCCTAATGTGCAGGAGTTATTCGCAGGGGGTAGCATGGGAACTCGACTGTAGGCATTGGCCCATGTCCACCATACGAAGAAACGTAGTAACAGTAACGCACCGTGTTGCTTCCCCTTCGTCATAAAATTATTGTAACATTCGTTTCATTATTACTGCGTCGCTTATTCGACCCCACGTCAAGGGCACAGTCGCACACGATCAAACGTTAACTACATGTACACCCCCGCACTTTGTATTCACCCCTGAACATACACCCACATAGGGCATAAATGCCAACAGAATTATGCACACAAACGTCGGAGTGTGCGTTTAACATGTTATCGGCTAGCCGCGATGCAACAAGTTGACCGGTGTCAATTGATGTGTTATTAATTGGAGGTTAATTGCGTTAATGCGTCGACGAACCGATCCCTACCCCTTTCCTCCTCCCCCAAAACTCATCTCGGTTTTATTATTATTATCATTATTTTGCATTCAAATCGTTTTCAATTCACTGGCAAACATCCAAAAACCAGCCGCTTAAAGCGAGTGTCGGACGATTTTCATAATTCACAGCTCGTTAAATTTTGTTTCGTTTTTATTTCCGTTTCGCGGTTACGCCGATCCATTAATTCCCTCCCCCTCAACGTCCCTTCTCATAACGTCACACATATCGCCAACCTTTGATCGGTGGCCGAGTTTTATAAACAATAGAGGTCAGCAATTATTCCCGCCATACATTCCTCATCATTACTTTCGTTTTTGATATCAATTTCGGTAATCCGATTGCTTCCATAATTTCACTTTTTCAGCCAATTATCCTACATTTTCAATGTGGTGAGTAATTTGAATATGTTTACTGCTCATGTTTACTAGTTGAAAAGTGTGACTTTATGATCGAATTGAATTGAATATCAGCTGCTGCACGTGATTAAATCTCGCAACCTCGAAGACATATTTCTTTCATCTGATAGTAACGGTTTTCCAGGTGACAGTACCTTCTTTTGTAAACCGCAACGGTCATCGGTATCTTGGATGTTTACGGTTTCCTAAAGATTCACACTCTTAATCAATCAAGGAAAGAGGGGGATTTTACCAAAGGCCTTACCCTGTTTGAGAAATTCCCAAGGCAACTTGCCAATCTCTTTCCAGACTTTTCACGAGATATTTATAGGATATAGACTCCTCCCGGTATATTCCCATGACTTCTCTGTGGGAAATTCTAACGTCTGATATTGAAAGGTGCAAAAAATCTTATAGCGCCCTAAGTTCTCCCTTGGAAAGGAAGTAGACACAACGGTCTTTGCTCTCAGTGGCGTAGACTCAATATGTCCACAGATTTAAATACCTTCATAGACATTTTATAACTCAGGAACATTAAAATTAATATTTATATCTTCTTTAACATTAACTAACCTAAGTATCCAGAATTAAAAATTTTTTCTTTTATTAAAATTTTATTTTCAGATACTTTTTGATTAAATCTCAGCAGATGGCTTTTGAAACGCGAAGGACCCTCAAAGGCGACACCAATGCAAGATCGAGGAGGTCCCCTCGGTAGAGTTCAGGTGGTTTACCCGGTGGTGTTTCCTGATTTAAATGACCAGGTATCCCCTTCGGCGTCTCGGGTAAGGTAACTTCTGGAGTCTTACTTCCCCTTCGGATGGAGGGTTCGACTGCAGTGCATATGCAGGAGTAAGGGAGAGGGGTGAACGCTCCGTGAGAGCAGGTCGACGAGGAAGAAGAAGAGAAATAACTAAGGAGGAGGTTTTCTTATACGACTCCAAAGTCGCGCGTGCCAGCTGCCGAATCGAGGCGTAACCGACGTTTCAGCTTCTTTTGCCATTGTCATGCCACGCCAAGACCTTTTCAACGTCTTGGCAACCCCACATTTGACCCCCTCGTAACGTCTTAGACATTTAGACCTTGGCGTCGTGCGTCCTGGCTTGTGCCAGGGTATAACGGTTTTCAAGGAAGTAAATAGAAACCCTCGGTTTTATCACAACTCAAGGGGAAAAGAGATTTAAAGGGCAAATATTTAAAGGGAACAAATTTCGAGGGATGAAATCATTCATGGTAGGGACATCATTATAAACTATATAACAATTTTTTAGTTTGAATAAAAAGAAGATCAATGCGAATAAGGAAAAAGGAGTGACTAGGTTTTAACGACAGCTTGGAGTTTCTCTTTTATTGGTCGCGGGCTACTTTTCGAGGCAGTTATGTAGATACTTCCGCGGCATATTGGCAACCAGAGCATCTAGGATTACGTCGTTATTATCCTTGCGCCGCGGACCAAGTCTTATGGCAATATTCCAATGTGTTTCTGTTTTTGCGGGCTCTACTTTTCCCGACGTCGGTTCGTCGGGCGCCCAGGATTACTTAATTATATTCAATTGCCAAAGTTCCATTCGCGAAATCGCATGACAATGTCTCCGGAGATGCGCCAGGAGAGCGAAAATCGCTAGGTGTATAATTTAGAGACACTAGCGTCACATTCGTGGACTACTTAATCATTATGATGTGCGAATTGCTGGTCACAAATAATGGTCCTTCGAACCAGATGACTTATGTGTGAACTTGAAATAGCTAAAGGCTGCCATGAAACAATGCCAAGAGCCCTGCAACATAAACTTTCAAGTCTCACGGTGTGCAAAGTTTCTTATCTCTAAATTGCACATGCACAATTTTACCCGCCGATGTGCCAAATAACTATATTTCGAAGTGCGCAAGCGCAAACATTATTCTCACACCGTCGACTAAAATTCCTTACTTTGCGAATTATTTAGAAGTATGGAAAGTCCAACTTTCAATACGGGTGTTGCCAAAAAAATATGACTTGATTCTTCTTGGTTAAAGATAGCAGTTTTGAATCGTATAGATTCTGGAGAAGTATCTGGAAGACGATAATGTCTATGCAGAACGTTAACGTAAACGCATGTAGGTACGACGTGCGGCGAGTGATGGTCTGATCGTTTGAGCCAATCATGTCGTGATTGAGTGTAATGGACTTGCGTCTTGTCCCCTATCGCAGGGGCTCTCACGCCAACAGACGCAACGAAAGCCGACCCTTCTCTGATTCGGCCTTGTCGGTCTTCATGCTCTTGAGTTGGGCACCTATACTCCGTAAGTGACTAGGGCACAGGATGAAGGCTGTGCCCGAGTGAGCGAGTGGTCGGCTGGTATGATAATGAGGAAGGTGACTTCCGACGATCCATATACGAGAGCAAGCGAGAGAGAGGAGAGACACAGGAGCACCGGAGGTCCCGCTTACCCAAGAAGCGGACACTCCAATCCCAACACCCTCTGACTCTCTGCTTCGACGTAAGCATCTACCTCCCTCCTTCCTTCCGCGGCTCGTCGCAAATTGACATGAGAGACACCAGAGTGCGAGTATCGACGTCAGCATGTTACTTATGCCGTACGCCAGGAACGGAACATGGTCCTGGAGTTGAGAGAGATTCTACTTAGTCGACCCCAGCCAATTTGTCGGTCACCTTGTCAAACGATCTTTCATATACATACTCTGGAATCTAAATGAAGTTTCCTTTTGAGAAGCAACATGATAAATCTAAAAAAAAAGTCTCTTGTGGAAATTTCTAGTTCAGGATGACCTTTTACTTGAAAGATTCATCAGAGAACCCCGGGGAGTAATTTCCCTGGGGTCCTCGCAATTTAGCTAACAAGCTGAATTCGCTGAGAAGCGACTAAAAGACAGAGAAATAGTGGGGAACGAGGGAGACGCAAACTACGGGAGACTGAAATGATGACAATTTGCATGAGAAGCAAAAGAGTGACCCGGCTTTCTGTCTCTTTCGCACATTCGCGGGTCAAATGTGACGCGTTACGGGCCGGTTCCCAAGTGTCGGATATGCCTCGACGCGCTTAATCCAATTGAGTCAATTTGGGTTAACTTGAAGTCGCCTAAACGGCTTGTTTAGACTGCCTGTGATGCATGTGTATCATTGTATCCGGCCTTCTTCCTTCCTTCTTTAATAAGCAAGTTACTTATATTTTTCTTTCTTTAAATTAATATTCTTATTAGATCTCAAATCGATGAAATATCAGTTCAGATCAAATAGAAGCGAGGTGAGATATAACGAAACACTTATTCAGTTCAAGTTGCAGCCTGCGAAGGTTACAATTCTAATCATGTCAAGTTGCGTGCGTGCAGAAGTGCCACTACTCCACTGCAGTTTACATGATATTCAGATTAATTACATTCCAAGAAATTGAAATCCAATCACTCTATCTGCAACTACTAGTCTTCTTTTAACCTTGGATTTTTTCAATCTTACCTAGTTTCTTTCTTCGAACTCTAGAGTCTTAGGAAACAATTCAATTGCCCTAATCGGATGATTGCTTTAAATCTAGGCTCCTTGACACTCATAGCTAATGCTGCATACACATGAGTTGATCCGGATTTAGCCAGTAATACGAATGTCGCAGGGCATATATTTAGAACAATACTGACTTTCGTTGCAGGAGCGTGCTGCCGGCACTTTTATGGAAGAATCGATTCAATGACTGTTGGGGTTAAACCGAGTCTAGCAAACCACCACCTCGTGGATGATGTAGTCATTGGGCTCTATGCTCTAGTAGGGAGCACGCGAGTATTTGCCCAGCGTACACACTAGACTTGCCTCCCCAGCTGACGTTGATTGAAGGAATAAGGGAAACGGTGAGCTCTCTCAAGTACTCCACCCTTCTCCAGCCTCTACATCCCCTACGAATACCCCTTTCTTCTCCTCACTTCTCGACCTTCTTCATTTAGCTACCCCCATTCTCATCAGGAAGGTAGCATCATCGCTATGCATGCTATGCACCCTGCACCATGTACCCTGCACCGTGCACGCGTTCGTAACATCAAAAATTCCTCTACTCGGCTCGCCTCTCGGTCCACGTCTTAATTAAACAAAATTTGCATCAGTTACATCAGTTACATAAGCTAAGTTGATTTAAACTTGCTAACCATTGATGTAAGCGGCTGTGCTCAGGAGAGGTTTTCTGCAGTTTCCTAAAGTTTCGCGAAAGAGGTGGTCAGAATTTGGGGGCTTGGCGCTCTGCTAAAAAAGAGGATAGTTAAGTATCCGAGTTCCTGAAGCGCTGACAATGCTGCGGAAGGCGATACACTCGGCCGATTGTGAGAGAGGATGAAGTATTGACCTCGATTTGGGGTGGACAAGTCGGACTAGCTGGGACGAAATTTTTCCCACTTCATGCGTGGTCAGTGGACCCCGTCTCCTCAGAGAGACGCCTATTCGTGTCGTGATTACTGTCCGGTCACCGTGCGATTTACATTGCTTCCGAATTGGTAAATAAGGGACGCTAACTCGGAACAACGCGTCACGCATGCCTCTTTCCGAGCAGAGCTGATCTCCTATTCTTCGGAGTCGACATTACATACTACGATTGTTGACGATTACGGGTTGATTGTCGCTTGTCGCTGAAAGTACAGGAAGTAGCCGGATATACTCGAATTAAAAGTATGGGTAGTGCAAGGTGAACTCACAATACGGGCTTTGTAATTGTCTACTTAATGAAACTAAGTGATTTATTCAAGATTTCAGATAATGTTAATTAGTTTTAGTTTCATGTCCAGAAAATTCTATACACTAGAAGCGTGATATTAATTAAAATTACTTCTAAAAGAAAATTTAATCAGATATATCTTCTGACTCTCATTAAGGTTAAGGGTTGAACCCTTACGAAGCTAAGATCTGGCAAACGCCTTCCGCTAACGATTCAAGTTATCTTCCGCAATATAAATTGCAAAGTGGTGAACCTTATATAAATATCATACTTTCTTGATTCCAGCTAACGATTAATCCTTCCAGTTTTAAGTACGACCCAGGTCATAAATGTTGAATCTTATACCCAAAAATAAATGTTTTTTCTCACCAAGGCCTTAATTTGTTCTAATTTCTTAAATGTGAAGAACGAAATTTAATAGGATGGTGCCAATGTTTCTTAAAGCGATTCGCTGACCAACTTATCTCGTCTGCTAAATAAAGGCGTCGAGATGACGATGTTTTGACACGTCGTATAGCATGTGTGTGCTTCTGGATATGTATATGCGTAATACATATCCGGGGGTCGGGTCAGTTCTCAGGGCTATCATTGTCTGTCGGCCGGAAGACTCACTTAGACTCGTCTTGAGTTACCCCTTTCGCCCCACTGCGACTTTCCTTCCCCCTCTATTTGCAATCTGCAATCTCCAAGCTTACGATCAACTCCACTTCTCGAGGAGATCCACTTGTTAGCGAGTCTCCTTGGCCTTCCTTTTCCATACAGAAGACACCACAAAAATACCACGATATCCCTTACCCTTAGCGGATTCCCTTACAACTCGTTGTTCTCAGAAGAGAGTGAACAGGTACAAGAAGTTCGCACGCGTCTATAGAAACACGAGCGGGAGACCTGGAAAAGGGATACGAATTTTGGACGGAAATACGGAATAGAAGTACTGAATTCAGAAACAATAGCTTCAAACTTCCTGAGAAATTACTCAATTATTTTTCGAAAATTCTAAATATGCCACATTCGTGACATGTTAAATAATATGTCTGTGTTCTAGTTTGCAATAAATATAAGAATTTTAATAATGGGAAGAGAATTAAGAAAACGCGTCTTGATTTTGTTAAAATTTAAATAATAATTAAATAATAGTCTATCTACAGTATGTGTGCAATTAAAAAAAAATTGATGCGCAAAAAACTTTTAAAAAGGCTACATTAGATGCCACTTTTGCGTAGCGCATAAATATTCCAAAAATTATACTATTCCTAGAAAATGTTGATTTTAATTACTTTATTGGTGAACTTCCGAATCTCAAATCAAAAAAATTGAAACAGTTTACATATTTTTTGGTGCAACGGTTCATTTGCCAAGCAGTGACTGTATGTGCTTGTTTAAAAATATACAGATTTAAAAATAAAATACAAAATATAGACTTCAGAAAAATTCGTTTCCTAATATAGTCAAAATGGTTATATGTTATATTTAAAGTAAATTTGAAAAACAATGGAAGTTGTTTTTTTGCAACGGCCCGAGTTTAATTTTTCTGAATTTCTATTTGGCATGAATTTAACTTTTGGGATTTATCACTTATCATTATTTTAATTTTTCCATTTTGGACAAATGAAAAATGTGACAAACAAAAGCAATTCGAAAAAATAATAATGATTCCAAGTGGTCAGTTGTGAAAATAGTAATTAGGTAATATAAAAAGTATGACAGATGGAAATTAGGGCAAATTCAGGAAAATAAAAAATAGGTCAAATGGTAATTCAGAAGAATCGGAATTAAGAACAATTATTAGTTGGATAAACGAAGTACGGTAAAATGAAGATTAGAAAAACTAAAATTTGGGGAATATTCTTGTGCCTGCACTTTTGAGCGTTTTTTTTTTATTTAAAAAAGTGAACATTTGAAAAACTTATATCTTTGCCCAAATTCCACATTCCCTAAAATTCATTCTATAAAAAATTCATAAAAACAATTTTCTATCCTTTTATTTTTCCGAACTATCCCCCTATTTGAGTTCCATTTGTCCTAAATCCTATTTTGTATCATTATTAGAACAAATTAAAATATGGACAAATGCAAATTAGGTAAACTGACAATTCAGAAAAATGAAGGAATACGCCTATTGCAATTCTTTAATTTCAATAAATAAATCATATATGTCGCGATATTTTATTATTATTATGAGAAAATTCAAAGAACCTCGTTTGCAGGTTTAATTTCCGATCCTTTTTCATGCAATGGGGACGCATCGATGATTGTGCTGGTAGCGAAATACGAAATGAGCGTAGGAACGGAATAAATATATAGAATTAATTAAATTGTTCAGAATTAAGAAATGCATGTAATATACTTGTTTTCTTATGTGTGTTAAGCGTACGTGCGCTTAATTGGTGGCACCACGGTAGGATTAATTGGTTTCAGCTCGATTTGACTGTGTGTGTCCAGCATACTTGTTGCGGCAACACTGATGCGGATGTACTACTTCATACACATGTATCAGGCACGCACATTACTCGCTAGCAGCCAACACACGGCTTTATGTGTCGCATAAATGTTTGATTGTAATTGCATGCGTTCCACTCACGCGCGCTTATTCGCTAGCCATTCTGCGTTTTTACGAATTTCTTGAATGTACATACAATTTTTTTTTGTATTTGATCCTTTTTTATAAAACACATCGGTTGGACTCTAATTCTCAATTGCGTATTTTTTTCTTAAGAAATTTCACATTCAAATTAGATTCCTTGACATTGTTCGAATATTTAAAAAATGGTGTCTGAAGAGTATTCATATGCATAAGTGAAATATGCATGAGCATAGGTAACGAAGTTGATTTGAAAAAGTAATTTTTGCGATTTCTTTTTATGAAAACTCGTGTCCTCACGATGCCATTGCGTGGAAAGTAGGCGAGCAAAGAATTGCATAAACGAGTAATTTTTCAAGTACTAGATGGGCGCAGACAGTAACACGCTTCGAGTTTTCCTTGAACAATAAAATGCTTTTATAACACTTTGTTGTGTATCCCTCTGGCTCGTTATTCCGCTCGCGGGTATTACGACCACTCTTTACTGCTTTGGGTTCGTCCTGGCCAGTTTATAACGTCACCGCTAACGGTGGCAAAGCCAACGAGATAAAAAAGGATATAACGAAGGTACACCAGATACCGATGTATCGTGAAAACATCGTCGATATTCTCTTTTATTCCACACGCGCACCTCCAGCTTGTTTCAGAGATACATTTTTCGTTATATCAACTGAATAAAAATGCAGCTTTATGACAAAAAATCATGTAGGACAAAGTTTTTCGGTACAAAAATCGAAATAGGAATAAAAAAACGAAAGTGAAAGAATCACTTCTTGAGAGGATTGAAAAGCTTGAGAGTCTACTTTTTCAAAGATAAAAGTGTAGCAAAAGGTAAGTCGCTCGTGTAGGTTCTCCATCGACAGAGTGCTACTTACAGAAATCAGTAGAGTGTCGTTATTACTTACGTCGTAAACTGTAATAAGAAGAGAGAGAGAGAGAGAGGAGGGGACAACTAGAGAAGTACCAAAGTTACTCAGGCAATGTCGAGCACGCGCTACTTGTCATCGCAAGAGCTTTTCTTGTTCTTGATGCGCGTTGGACAATAGCGAGAAAAGTCCCTCCTCACCCACTGGTGATACATCTTTCGCAGAATTCGCTCCTCTCCTTTCAGTCTTTCGTCCTGATGATGCCACAGAAAGGGAAGAAAGGAGATGGAGAGAGGAGTGCCAGTCTTCTCAATGTTTTCTGAAAGCAGACAAAAGTAGCGCGAGACGGAGACACGTGACGCAAAAGTTTCGTATTTGTCACAGTCAAAGGGGCTCCAGCGGACGAGACGCTCGCGGGAAAGATGCCTTTGCGAATTCAAGAAAACTGCCTCAATGCCAGGCAGAAGTGCTTTCTCTTTTCCCCGTTTCTGCAACGAAAACCGACATATATTACCAAGTACTTCAGTGACACAAGACGATTGCCTGCTACTTTCCTCACGGGATGTAATTCATTACGGAAACTCAGGTCCTCAACTGAACACTTGATCATAATTAGATTCTCAAAGTCTTTCCTGGAATTTAGAGTATCTCTTTCTCTTACAATCTAAATTAGAGATCACTACTTTTCTGTTATGAATATGTGAGAAATATGTCCAAGTAGATCTAAAGCTATCTTGATTCCGGTTCAAATATTTTCTATTTCCTTCACAATTAGCCAACCCTCAGGTCATATTAGATATCAGATTTAATATGAAAGCAAATCCAATATCTATATAATTCTTTTGTTACCATGGCCTTTATCTAATAAATTTCCCCATTCAACTTCCAAAATTATATTCCCCTAGCATGCTTTCATTGTCATTTAATTACCCAATTACAATAATCAAAACCACTCGTCGAACTGCAGAATTCCCTAATCGATAAACACTTTACGACAAAAGGTCCTTGCTCATTCTCCAACAATCGGAAATTATACAAATGGACTTTTTCCAAGATTGCCCGTTTCCGGCCGAATGAAATCATCAGTAATAAATACACCTGGGACATACGAGCTTTCCTCATAAGTCATTAATGGAACAATTTTACGATGTAAAGTTCATACGTCAAGCAGCGGAAGTGCCAGACCACTGGACCAAGTATCCTCCTCGGCGAACTTCCACTTTTCCAGAGGAAACATTCGAGGTAGATTGGATCGGAAGAGAGTGAGGCGAGGGAGGTAAAGCGTGATTGAGAAGGGACGAGGAAAGAAAACGAGTGAAGAGGGAGACGAAATGAGAACGGGAGGTGTGCCAAAGGGGCCAGGAACGATACCTGTGCGACTGTCTGCCGTCCGGACGTCCGCTGTTTTGTTACAATCACGTATCCGTAGCTACGCAGGTATCGGCACATTCTGCCAACAACTAACACCAGGAACCGATCCAGGATGTGAACTGTCCTGGGGTCGGGCTTGAGTGGACACGCGGACTCAAAAGGTGTGGAACGTGTTCCGGCACGTCCTGTCATTGCCTAGACCCCGGAAATTATGTCTTAATTGATTCGTCGCATTGTCAAGAACAACCTCAGTAGGAAAAGAGTTTCCTATCTCTGATTGTTTAAGAGCAGTACATGCACCCTAAACCAGCGTTTCTCAAATCTATTCTGCACTTTATGGGGTGCGGCAGGCCCAACACCAATATATAGAATACAATATATAGAATATTTTCACAATACAATAAACTAATAGGAGGATGTTTAACTGTCGGTCGTGCTGGCGATTCTTTGCCGCGTGCGATTTTCCCATTATTAGACATTAGAGAATTAAATCCATCTGAGAAAATTAAAATTTGGCAAAATATTATTAATAAATCGAATTTCAATAGGCTGAATTAGCTCCATTATGGTATGGTGAGGAAATTGAAAAAAGTAATAAAAAATCGGTTAATATCTTCAATCTCAGTTGAGTGTTATTGTACTTTAGTATGTACTAAAAGGTTTCCTTTATTACTGATAATATTGAACGATTTTGATTAACCTTTTTTCAGTTTTTTAAATTTATAAGGAAATTGATTCAGAAAATTCAAATTTAATTGATTCATGTTTTCAAAAGTTTAATTTTCGTACATGGCTTTAATCATGCCGCGGTTAGGGTGGCATCCCCTGCCGCGAGAAAATGACCCTGCCGCCGGCAGTAGTTTAAAAAACGCTGGACTAAACTAAAACCCAAGAGAGATTTATTTGTAAACATCTTTGAAAAAATCGTCGGTACGGGGCTATCCATAAATAACGTAACACATTTTTTGCCAAAGTTTAACCTCTAAATACTTTCAGTCATATCTTATTAAATACAAATTAGTTACTTACTACCCGAGGCACCGTAATTAATACAAAATTAGAAGTTATTAAAATGAAAAAGAAAGAAAATTAAAACAATATGGAATATGCAACAACGGAAACATACACACCTCGAAAATAAGTCAAGTTCATATTTTAAACAGCAATTTAGAAAATCGAAAACCTATACTAAAAGCTTTAGATATTTTCACTTCCTGTTTAATCTGTCGTCAAATTTAAAAAGGTAAAAGTAAAAAAATGTGTAATTATGGATATTTTTGTTAAACGCTCGAAAATCTATTAGATTCTTTAAAATCTTTGGAAATATCTTGAGATATTTGAAAATCCTTGACATTTTTTTAATCCCTTCAAAATTCTTAGGAAAAATCTTTAAAATACTCTAAAATATTTCCCATTCTTTGAAATCCTTTGAAATTTTTCGAAGCGTTCGAATATTCCTTGGAATCTTTTAAAATGTCCCAAAATCCTTGAAATTCATTCAAGATCTTTCAAATTTTTTTTAATCTTTCGGAATACGTTGGAATATTGAAAATCTCTCCAAATCCTTGTAATGTTTTGAAACCAGGCTGAAAAATTACATATAGTGTGTAGTATTATATATAATTTAACACTATGTCTAAACTATATATAATTTTTCCGCCTAGGAATACGTTATTGAGAGTTTTCAAAATTCCTTAAAATTATTGAAATCCTCAGAAATCTGATAAAATCCCTTAAAATCTGTTAGAAATCTCCTAGAACCTTTTAAAATATCCTAAAACCGTATTGGTCCTATAAAATCCTTACAAATCTCCCGAAATTCTAGGAAATTATTTAAAACCGCATGCAATCTTTTTAAATTCCATAAAATCATTAAAATGCTTGTAAATTCCTTGAAATTTGTTTAATCTTTTGAAAATTCCGTAGAATGTTTTAATTTAAAATGTACTAAAACATTTAAAACTCTTTAAAAACTTGAAAAAAATTTCAAATCTTTCAAAACACCTTGTAATATTTAAAATATCTCTAAATTCTTGAAATGCTTTGAAATATCTCATTTACTCTGAACGACTTCTTTGCATTAATATATTATACAATTTCTTGAAATCCTGTCAAGTTACATGAAATCTGATGATATTCCTTGAAATTCCTCAAAATATTTGAAGTCCTATGAAATCGTTATGTATTTTAAAATTTAAGTTAAAATTGAAAAACAATATCAAATTTATTATTTGAAGCGGCCCTAGTTTAGGTTTTCTGAATTTCTATCTGGCATAATTTAAATTTTATGGATTAACCACTTGCCATCATCCATAGATAGCTTTAGTATCTGAGATCCATCACTGAAAAAAATTTCTAGGTGTATTACCTAGAATTCTTGCTATCCCTAGAAAATTTAGCTGTCACGAGCAAACCAATTATAGGAGATACGATGTTTGAGCATGGCTGCTAGAATGTTTAGAAAATGGTGATAGATTTATCTCCCAAATTTTCTGTCTGCAGGAGATAGACGGTTTGTTTATCTTAGCTATCTAGTTTCCAGTCCTACCTAGACATTATTGGAAATTCAGCTATATCTCCCCAGCAATATATTTCTAGCTACAACAGCTATACCATTTTTTTCAGTGATAGATCTAGTGGAAATGAAAAGTAATTATTTATTGCTGAAGCGGATGTTTGACTGGAAGAAAAACTGGGGAAGAAGATTCGAGTAGGAGGGTTCGCAACTCAAAAGCTCGCAGAAGTTCCGACGAAGGGATATCGTGACGTGTACGCTCGTTGAGCCCCTTCCGTGACTGCATCTTGTGGTAAAGTGGCGTAAGAATAAGGTTTACGTCGCTCGTTGTAGACGTTGGTTTGCTGCTTGAAGATTCACTGAGTCTTCTCCTCCAGGAGGAGGACGTTGAAGAAGGTCGGAGAAGGATGAGGATGACGTTGGGCTGCTAAGCACCCTTTGCAAACGATGACTCCACTTGAGTTCCATCCATCCGCCCTGAGAAACCCAAGGAAAACTGGAGTGTCGCTGCTGGAGAATCCACCTTACAAGGGGTGCTCAATCTCTTACAAGGATTCAACCAAATTATTCCTCTCATTACAACTTCCTCAAACAAAAAATACCACAAATTCATTTGCATTTATCAAATACTTTATTTGAATATTTATCCACTTCCTCGGAAAGAATATTTTTTTGGAGTATAGATTTTGAATAATAATCTTCCTAACAATCGGTTTGAAGAATCCGTAGTGAGGTGTATAAAAAGTGATTGTCAATTTGGACCAGGATAAAATGCATTTTATCTGCATTCTAGATATTCTCATTCACGTACTCAACATTTTTTATAGGGACACAAAATCAGCAGAAGTAAGCCACACAATTTTGACTAATTTTGTGGTATATTTCATATTTATTTTTCTATCTAGTATTCTCAGACGTTAATTAGAGAGGGTGTCCACTACTGAAGGGTGGTCTTCTTTCGTGTTAGGACCCTAGTATCAAGAATAACAGTTTATAAACCAAATACGAAATGAAAAAGTTTTCGTGATTCAACAAAAACTCTCAGAATGTTGAAGTGAGGAGGTGAGTGATAGAAGGTGCGAGTAAAAGAAAAAGGAGAATAATTATTCGTTTCTCGAATATGCACGCCTTCCTTAAAATATCCTTGCACCCCCGAAGTGGTGCGACTGTTGGAACCCTTCGGCCTCGACGATTCCGTGCTCTCGAGGTCGTAGGACGTAGACGTATCCACGGAACGCGTGAGGGGTGCGAAATCCTACGGCGGTACGCGATATGAGAAGGGCCAGGACGAGGGGACCGCGAAGAACAAAGAATGCAAGTATAAGGTGGACTGGGGTGGCTTTAGGGTGGGTGGTGCATATAAGATGGGCGACGTACAATGCACGCACCCTCCGAGCACTCGAAACTCCTCAAGCAATGCTGCGTACCGAGGGGAAGATTCCGAAAACTCGGCCGCTCAATACGTTCTCGTAGACGCCCTTTTATCTTCTTTTTCTACATTCACAAACTCACTTCCCTCCTCGCTTTTTCACTATTTCATTATTTATTTACAAACTCTTAAAAATCTTTTCGAGGAAGACTTTTTTAACTGTAGGATTCATTACGAATTGCGTATCAGATTGAGAGTAAAATCTGTAGGTACAATCTTGAAAGAGATCAAATGAAACCCTAATTGAAAAATACATGTTTTAGAAAGGAAAGATTTTATTTATGTTATTATTCGTGTGACTTTATAAACCATTTCATATTCCAGTTATCAAAATTCGGTAATTTCTGAACATACAAA
This sequence comes from Andricus coriarius, assembly GCA_932066315.1. Classification (NCBI taxonomy): domain Eukaryota; kingdom Metazoa; phylum Arthropoda; class Insecta; order Hymenoptera; family Cynipidae; genus Andricus; species Andricus coriarius. Next base: position 17,459 of record CAKNWT010323356.1, read on the forward strand.
AATTAAAATAAAGACGTTTGTAATTCAAGATTTTTAAATTACAAAAATAAAAAATAAAATTTGTATATTTAAAGATTTAAAAATAATAATTTAATTTTTAATTTTGTTTATAATTTCCAAGCGCGAAAAAACAAATTATAATTGGTCGAGTTAGCTCTAAATCCTATCAGATATAAACAAATGTGTGACCCGAGGGGCATTAACGAGCAAAAATAGTCTCTCAGAACCTCTCGTTCCTGAAAAAGAAAATCTTTGTTTTCGAAATCCGAGCAACGGCCTGCTGAAAAACTGAGGACTTGGCTGATGGTGAAAATAGTGCACGGATGCTGGAAGATGAGGATGAGGATGATGATGAGGAGGAGGTGGAGATGAAGTCGTAATCGGAATAGATAGACTTTCCTAGAGACAGGCCAAGGAGAATGGGCCATTCATGCACGGGATCCGAGTGACTTCGTGGTTGGAGGACCGCGGGATTGTAATACGTCTCCGGCTTCGTCGTGGAGATTACGTTCCTGTGTGTCCCGCGGGGCTGCAATATCTTGCATTCTCTTTCCACTGGCTTCACCCTCAACCCACCTCACCCCGTCCATCTTCGTAGGACGTCAACGCCGTCCGACGTAGCCGTCGAAAAAAGAGAGTAGGTATCAGAAGCTAAAACCCGGAGGAGGAAAAACTGCATTCCGAGCCAGAGCCACATTCGCGAACCCCTTCGGGTCTTAAGAAATCAATTAAACGAAGAGAGAACTTGCAGATGAGTGAGCCGAGAAAAAAGAAAAGGGAGAAGGAAAAAGAGTTGGAGGGGCGAACGCACTGCTCTCTCAAGTGGATAAAACCGGGAAAGACAGAAGGTGAAAGACGGAAGCTGTAATCAGACGATTCTTATCTCTGCCTTCAAGTGCACCAGAGCTTACAATTCTGCATTTTATCCACACTGACTTTTCACCAATAGTAATATATTTTTCTGCAATTAATTTTAGGTAACAATCTACTAAATGGTGTACACTCTATTCTTACGAGAATTGTTTGAAAAATCAGGTTTAAGAAAAAAAGAGCTCCAACGAACGTTGAAAAAGTACCTTCGCGTGAACCGCTAAAAAGTCGAGAGTGAAACCACTTGACGCTCCAAGTTTTGTAATATGCGTCAGCAAGGCCGAGAATGAGGGAAAAGGAATGGGTTAAAAACAACTGGAAAAAGGAAAAGGTGCTGCGTCTGAAAAAATAAGCTCGTTACGAAGCTTGCAGAAATTCTCTAAAGTACGAAGGTAGGAAAACTGGAAAATCTGAAGGAAAATAGCAACGATGCATGAACGTGCTGCTGTAAATAAAGTTCATCAAAACAACGAGACTAACGAAGTTAAAGGGTAGGACAATAATGAGGAGAAAACAGGTGTAAGGTTTGTGGTTTCTCAGAGATTATTAAGTCAGGGGAAAATAATTTTTCTTTCGTGGCTGATCAGAAAAAGAAGAGAGAAAAGAAAAAACAGGGAAACGGAATGGAGTCGGAACTTGAAGAAATAACCGAGAGTATCGGAGGAGAGACTGCTGGGTGAATGGGGAGGAATCGAAGAGGGGTAGACTCGGAGGAAAAGGCATAAAAAGTAAGGGGTTGCCCACCCTAACCAACGGCGTCTAGTAAGAAGCATTGAAATCGATATCATTGCAACGTGGGCTCCTCCATCTCCAACCAGTCTACCTCCTGCACCTTCCCCAACAAGATTCCCCAGCCCTCTACCCATTTCCCCGAGTTCCTCGATGAATCCGTCACCGAGCCGACTCTTAACGCTTTTTCCTTCTCAGTCCCTCTTACTAGATTCGAAACGAATCGAGCCGGTTCTCGACTTCTCAGACCTCAATTCTCTCTTCTCTCTCTATTTTCTCTCTCTCTCTCTCT
>CAKNWT010323357.1:12161-22729 GCA_932066315.1 Andricus coriarius
TTTTCAATACTTATATTTTAAGCTTAGGTAATTTCAAACATTTTTTTTGAATAGTTCAATTTTTAGATTTAGAATTCAAAATTCTTCAACTTTTACGATTTGCATTTTAAAAATCTTCAATTTTGAAGATTCACTCCTGATAACTCTTTAATTTTAAGGAAGTCTAAATAAAAATTCCTAAATTTGATTGATTTTCGAAACTATAAGTCAAGTTTTTAATTTTAAATCTTCCTCGAGATCTTCCAAATTGAAGAATTTCGAATGTAAAGCATCAAAATTACAAAATTTTAAATTGTGAAACTTGCATAATTTTTTATTTTAAATTGTCAAAATTTAAAACTCCTCAATGTTAATGACTTACAATTTTAAAGATTTATAATTGAAAACCGTACAGTTTTGAAGATCTATCAATACAAATGTTTAAATTTTGATGATGAAAAGTCAAGTTTTCAATTCTCAATCTTCCAAATTGAAGATATTTTTTAAGTAAATCATAAAAATTAAAGAATTTTGAACTGTTAAACTTAAAACGTGCATAATTTTTAATCATACATTTTAAAAATTAAACTCTGCAATTTTAAAGTCTTACAGTTCTGATTATCAATTTTCAAGATTTTTTAATTGTAAAATTCCTCAATTTTAACGATTTTCAGTTTAAAATTCTTTAATTTTAATAATGTATAAATAAAAAATCCTTAATATTTGATCATTTATTATTGATGAAATTTCAAATGTAAATCATTGAAGTTGCAGAGTTTTTAATTATTAAACTTAAAACTTGCATGATTTTAAATTGTATATTTTCGAAACTAAAAACTCAAATTTTAAAGATTTAAAATTTTACCATTTTGAAGAGTTAACATTGAAAATGATTAAATTTTGAAAATATACGGAATTGTAAATTACTAAATTTTCTAGACTTTTTATGGAATAGTTCGATTTTCAAGATTTACAATTGCAAATTCTTCAATTGTAACGATTTGCAATGTTAACTTTGAAATTTTGAATATTTGCAATTAAAGACTCATTAACACTCAATGTATATAATAGAAAATCTTGCAATTGGGAATGCTTTTTTGGAAATAGTTTAATTTTGAATATTAAAGATTAAAATTTATTAAATTTTATAGATTTGCAATTGCAAACTCTTTAATTGCGAACAGTAAACATGACAGCGATGATGTATTTTTTTTTGGAAAATCTTATAATTTTCTACACTACTATTTTAATAGAGTACTTGTAGCTGTAATGAGTTCCTTTTTTTGAGGAACTTCCCTTACACTGCATCGAATCTAAAATGATCCTAAAGTCAGATAAAAATTATTGTTATGTTGATCTAACATAATGAGAATTTGATATTCCAATTCAAACTAAAGAATTTCCATTCAAAAATTTTATAGAATGTCGAACTGACGTATACTAATCAACTGTCAAACTAAGTGGTAGACAATAAAACCAAGATTCAAAAGCATGCGATAAGTCCACAGAAAAAACAGAAGTGAATTTTTGTTGGGGTAATTTTCAATTAGATAAAGTTGAATTTTTTCGCATCGAAACAAAACAAGATTCAATAGAGTTGACGTGGTAAACATTTCCAATGTGGTGGGTAAATCTTAACACGTGAAGGTAATTTTTTTTGTTGATGGAAGTAGCTGGGTGGTGATACTCGACTCGTCGGGACCTCGAATGTTAAGCACGGGTGGACGCGGTTAGCGCTCGGATGGGGTGGCAATTTGTGATTGTCGCTTAGTCGTCTTTTGGAGCGCGAGGTTTGATGCCAGGGATGGATATGGGCTCTCTCAATGCTATGGAATATATTTACATTCGATCTCGTCTATCGGTAACCAGCTGTGATTAGGAGTTTGGGTATTCTGCAGTTTTCCACTTCTTTGACCATTTTTCAGGCGAAAGCGAGTGCTTGTAATAGAAATCCGGCTGCAGATGGTATAGAATTTAGGACTCCACATGATTGAGTACATCAAGCAAAACCCAGAGGATTTTTGAGAGTTTGGGTATTTGGGGTAATTTAGACTTAGGGTTAAGTTAAAGGTCCTAGGACTCTTAGTAAGGTTGCATTCTCTGTATGTAAAAGTTCAAAAAGGATATTCATGTAAGTAAAAACAAATAATAATATATTTAAAGCTGAAGAGCAGGTCTAAACTTCAAAGACAATGAGGAAGGATTAGAGCTCAGAAATATGATAGCAAAAAGTTAGGATCGAAGGTATATAATTTGAAGTTACAATAATTGATAAGTGGACATTTTTCCCAGTCCGTCATCCTAGCACACACTTTCAAGAATTTCAAAGGTGTTAATAAAAACGAATAGGTTCAGGGATGAAGTCCGAAGAGCAAGCAGTCGAAAGATGAGTGTCCGAAAATCAATTTTCTTTCCTGCACCTCCCCGTTTTTCATCTTGCAAAACTCGAAGCCGATATCTCATTACTCCTAACTGATTTTCTCGAATAAAGGGTATCCATTTCACGCAGTAGAGAACCCGATCAAAGAGTCGCGACTCCCTCAGGATGCAGGCTTAATGCAGAGATATATGACGAAAAAAGCGGAACGAAAAGATAATTTATATGTTCTTCTTCGAGTGAAAATAAATGGAAAGTTATGACTATAATATGGATTGAGTGATTTCAATTTCGAAAGGTTAAAGTCTTCATTTTTCGGGATTTTGTATTATTTAATTTTTTTTTCAATAATTGGAAATGTAGTTGGAATATTTCAAAGCCTGACTTTGACCCTTGACACACGATCCTTAAAGTAGTCAAACTTAACCTTTCAGCACTGATTGTATTTTTATTTTCTTACAATGACATAGGAAAAGTTTTGTGTCCCCCTTTATTAACCACTTTTGCATGTAGTAGAGTGTTGAATATAGGATAAATTTAGCAAGGTACCAGAGATTTCCATTAACTGGTGGACCGAATCCATTTCAAATCATGCGGGCTGACAGGTGACAGGTTCAGGATTGAGTTGTCAATGAGATATGTTTTTGTAGGTGAAAAATAAGGAGATACGTATTTTTACGAATATTTTAAAAGTTAAAAGTATAAGGAGTTTTTTTTGCAAATTGTACTATAAAAAGCAAACAATTGTTGTCTATTTTTTGAGATATTAAGGTTTTTCTTATTTCAGTTAATCTAGTTTCTCTCACTGTTTAAAAATCTACAAAAAAATTAAAAATAACAAATAATGATAACATTATTTCGAATTTTCGTTTTAAAAAAAGAAAAACAATTTCTTTCTCAAAAAGCACACATTTTTCCAGAAAAATTTATGAGTAATAGAAATGAGTAATATGTCTACTTACCATAAATTTCCCATTTGGTATTTTTTTCTTTTTCGGGAAAAATATATATATTTTTAAACCTTGTTTTTTTTGTGAAATTTTTGAAACTTTAGGTTTTTCTTGTTCTAGTTTTTCAAGGTTTCTTAAATATTTTTTAATTGAAAAGAAAAACAAAAAAGAATATAAAATGATTAAGTTATTCAGATTTTTTAAAAATTGAAACATGTAATTTGCTCAAAACAGGTACCTTTATGTCGGCAACACTTTCAGGAGTAATACATTTTATGCTTGTGGTGTATTTGTATTAAATCCAGAAAAGAAGATGCCGAAAGGAAGCTCAAAGAAAATGTAGCCAGCTTTGCAGTTTTTGATGAATTATATTTTGTTAGGTCCAATTATATAACATTTTTCTGATTTAAAGTAAAAAATAACAGTAAAATAAAAAAAAAACGCGAACAGTAAGAAAAAATAGAATTTTGTTTCTCTCGAAATACAAATACACCCCAGGTTTAAAATGTACAGTAAGGTGACTATACATTACTTATCGCTTCTGATAATTTGACGAGAAAGGTGGGGTATTTGAGAAAAAATCAGGTCTTTGTTTCAGAAATTCGGAATAGTTTTACCATTTTCAATTTTTTCTTCGGTTTGAAAGAATGAAGAAAACTTGACAAATTGCAATAGGAAATGCGTTAAAATCTCAACAATTGCAAAAAGGGCAAGGTTTAAACAAAATTGTTTTTGCTTCTAAAAAACAAAAAAAGTACCGAAAATTGGAAATTTATGGTAAATAGAATATATAAGTACCTCTTATTCCTACATACCTCAGAAAAAAGGTTCTCTCTTTGAGAAATTTTTTCTTTTTTTAAAAAATCGAAATAAATGTATTATTTTTTGTTATTTCTTCATTTTTTCCATCGATTTTGAAAGAGTGGAAGAAACTTGACAAACTGGAACAAGAAAAACCTTAAAATCTTTAAGAATAGCAAAAGGGCAAAGCGTTGAAAAAATAATGTTTTTCTTAAAAAAAATACTAAATGGAAAATTTATGGTAAATAGACTATATTAGTACCAATATACCTACAAATTTCAGAACAAGCCTGCGGTTTTTGAGAAGTTTGTTCTTTTTTCCAAAAAATCTAAATAACTTGACGACATGTTGTTAATTTTTTGTGTGTGAATTTTTATAGAGTGCAAAAAACTGGATAAAATGAAAGAAGAAAAACCTTAATATCTCAAAAATGAAAAAATTGTACGGGGTTTAAAGTAAAATTGGCAAAAAACTCATTTCATCCTTAAAATTTTTAGATATTCGTGAAAAATGGAAAAATGTCGCTATTTTGATTAAAAAATACGTGTCTCCTTATATTTCCCAAGTACAAAAACATATTTCATAGGCAAGCCAATCCTGAACATGTCACATGTCGGCCTGCATAATTTGAAATGGAGTTGGCGAGGTGTGAGGAAAGTACGTCATACATGTGATTTGCTCATACTTGCACTCGAACTATATCAGGATATCTAGTGATCAGCCGATTTGAAATTCTCGGGGTTTTTCCCATTTTTCCTCGATCACATTTTTTTTTCGCCCGAACAATTTAAAGCTGTCTTTTTGTAATTTGGCAATTATTTATTTATGCGTACTAGTCTTATCCTCAATCACAGACTGCAATAATACATATTAATTGAAACTACACTACCGATCAAGAGTATGACACCGCCTGTTTATCGATGATCGCTCAAGTTCTTTTAATGTTCATTATGTGAGAGCTAACATTTTTCTCTCTTAATATGTTGAAAGCTACCGGTATGCTCAATAAAATGAGCCAAGATGAAGTTATTTTCGGGGTAATTTTGTCAATTTTTAAAGAAAATATTGCATAAATAGTTGCGAATTTCAACGTTTTCTTAAAATTTAAATGAAATCTAATATAATCAAAATTTTTCAATATTTTTGCGATGTTGGAAAAATTTGAGTATTTTTTCTGCTGAATGATAGCAGTAGCTGACAAAGGTTTTGATACGAGATCAGTTCAAGCTAAGAAGACCTAGGCGCCTCCTGAATATTTTTGGTAAAATATGTGAAATGAGTAATCATTAGATTTCTATCAAATAATTAAAAACATATATTTATTTGATTCTTATTATGATTTTCCTGCAGGCGAGATGTCCTGGAATGTTGTTAACTTTTTATTTCAACTTCGTAAAGTGTTACTTATATTAGATTGTATTTAAATTTTAAGAAAAGATTGAAATCCGCACTATTTTTGCAATATATTTTTTTTAATTGACCAAATGTCTTCATCCTGGCTCAATTTTATATAGAATTCTGACAGCTTTCAATATGTTGAAAAAAAAAAATTTATTTAATATAATTATCTTTAAGAAAAACTTAAGATCTGTACTGTATAGTATACTTATAGACACTGAGGAAAAAATGCTATTGATTCAAATAAATATTTAATGACACAATGATGATTTATTTTGGCTCAACAGTAATGCTATGAATTTGATAGTACACACGAACTCCAATATAAGGCCAGTTTCGGGGGTTGCCTCGCAGTGGGCGTGGCCCTAAATTCGTCGTTGGACGAATAGTGCGTGGTGGCGAAAATGATTGACACTGCCTGTGCGCTGAGAAACTGCATGGGGCAGCAGTTCTAGGAAGAACTAAATCAGTCGGCCTTATATTGGAGTTCTTGTGTATATCCCTAGCTGACCACGTGAAAGGTATGTTTGCGCAATCATCTGACCATGATGTGGTCACATAGTGACCGTTTCGTTTATGGGTCTGCTAGGGTATATTTTCATCCTTTTTCACATTTATTCAAAATTTTACATAGAACTCAAAACTCCTATTACCTTTTTACAAATTTATATTTATTAATTTGTGTCGGGTTGCCGCACACAGCTCTTTATTTTTTTTTCACATATGACTAAATACAAATTAATAAATACAAATGTGTAAAAAGATAAAAAGAGTGTTGCGTACTATGTGATCAAGATAATTGTGAAAAAGGATAAAAATATGCCCTAGCGTGCTCAGTGAACCGCACGGACACTATGTGGTCACTTTACGGTCACGCAATTGCGTAACCATTTTGTTCACGTGAACCGCTAGGGATTCCTTTAAATTAATAAGAAATGCTTTTGAACGAGCGCGAAAGTAAAAGAATAAAATTTCCGATCCGAAATAAAATTCTTGGTTTTCCCCGGTTAAATAAAATTTCCGGGATTTTTCCGGCTTTCCCCACATTTTCGGTCCGCTAGATACCCTGCGAATGAAACAAGCGAGATTGCAGTAGAGCCAAAGCCGTTCCTAGCCTATAACATAATTTCCGCGTGAACAAAGAGTCGATCGTCACCAGCATGCGAAGCATGTTGCAGATTGATTTTCATAATCCGACCATAATCGACCTTTTCACCCGGTAATTCCTCTTTTACTGATTTGCCAAGGCGATAATGGAGGATCAATTAACTTTGATCGTATCATACGTGAACCAATCAGATTTCCCTCACTCTGCTTCTCGACTAAAAAATAAAAAAAAGTAAAAACAAATTTTTCAATAAAATAATAAAATTTCCGATCCTAAATAACATTCCCAGTTTTTCCCCGGTTAAATAAAATTTTCAGGATTTTCACGGCTTTCCCCACATTTTCGGTCCGCTAGATACCCCGTGAATAAAACAAGCGAAATTGCGGTAGAGCCGAAGCCGTTCCTAGCCTATAACATAATTTCCGATTTTCTAATGAGAAAGTCCAAATTCCGAGCCCTCCATCTATATTGTCACCACAAAGTACTCGAATCTATTTCCCAATAAAAATATAAACACTATCTCAAAAAATTACGATTCAATATTAATGTAAAATTTTGGTCTAAGATAAACGAAAACAAAAAACAATTTATTATCGTTTTTTTCTCACAATTTTTATAAATGAATTAATTACTTTCGACTGAATTACTTTTACGCTTTATAAAATGGTTTGTAACTCTTTAAAAAAGTTTAAAGGGTTAATCAAAATGTAGTAGAAGAGTAACAATTTATTCTGGAAATTGCATTACACTTCCCGCGTTGTCACATGCGGAAATGGATGTTTATGTGACTTGTAAAAATTAAAAAAGTCCGCAATCCGAGACCTGTCTTCTTCAGTAGAAAACACTGGGCGTGTTCAGGCAAAGCGAGCGGCCTGACAGATAAATTACCTTATCTACTGAATCTAGACCGCTGTTAACTCCTACTAACTGAATTCTTTTTCCTATAAAATATCTTGCATGCTAAGAATGAGGATAAAGAGAGGATTCCCTATTTAAATAAAGTTAAAAAACTACGAAGTATATTAGTTGATAGTTACAGATAAATATGGTGTTTTAAAAATATTTTATTGTCAGAAAAGCACTATGGAGTAAATAAAATATTCTGACAGAAAATATTTTTTAATGTAAAACTTTCTGATACTTAGAATTGATGAAATAAAAAATTTCCGAATTAGAAAATCGTAGACTTGAAAACTGCCGACAAGACAAAACCTCGAACTATAAATTCTTTCTTTTTATCTTATCTTTTTATCACAGCAGGTTTTTAAGAAAAATGGCGCTTCCGGCAATTTATTTTTAACAACATACTTCACGAACCTGAAGTTCTAGGCCTTGTGCTTTGCACCTTGTACTTTAAGGTGTTAATACTTTAAACAGTTTCCACAGTCCAATTTTTAAGTTTTCAATTTTCTAATTCTGAAATTTAAAATCTTGTCAGTAATTCTCAGAGTGGGTAATTTTATTTTTCAAACTTTTTTGTTGTCAACAGTTTTATAATTAAGCATTTGTATCATGTCGCGAATTTTATTATTCGGGTAATCAAAAAATCGAGAACTTCATAATTCAAAAAATTTAAATCTTTTCTTCAATTTTGCATTCGGAAATATTTCCTGTCGGAAGTTTTCATTTTTGTTAACACCATGGTTTCGTTAAAATCATTTTTCGGCAACTTTATAGAGCCTCAAGCAAAATACTTTTTCTTTTGAGCAGAGAATGTAAAAGTTTTTTATAGCAATCAAACAAAAATTTCAATTATAAAATTTTCAGTTGTACTACACATTATTTAATTTTAATGCGCTTTCAAATCGAATTGCAGAATTTTGAATGCTTCACTTTGAAAATAGACAATTTTGAAATTCTTTTAAGTTTAAAAGTGATTTATTCTTAATTACACCTGATTGAAAATTTTATACTTTTGATATTGCATCAAATTAAAATTTTTTTAACTTAAACGTCGAGATGTCTCAGTCTTTTTGACAAACTTTTAATTTAACATTGGTTATTTTAAAATTTGAAAAGCAGCTTTATTAAAGCTTTAGATATAATAGACCGATATAATAGTCCGTGAAAAATAAGTTACTATATAATTTAAATATTTGTTTTTCATTGTTCACACAAGTTATTTGTTTATATTTGTTTAGTTGGTTATTTGAAGTCTGAAGAACTCATTGTGTTACGAGTTGCCAAGAATGGTAGAATAACTAGAAAATATTTTTCAACGCGGACGACGAGAAAAGTTTTCTGTACTTTCTATGCAGTGTTGACTTTTTATGAGATTCATTAAGATGTAAGGCCGCGAAGGGCATAAATACGAAAGGAAAATATATCCATGCGAATTGTAAATTTTTCCTCGGTGATGACCGTCTTATTATGCTCGCAATTTCACCTTTATGAAAAAGGCGCGAGAGAAATAATAACATCAAACCCAGCTGGGGAACTTTATTAAAGTCATTATCATCACTATAATTTCTCTATCCATTCTATGACATCATTTAAAACTGTGATAATAATTCGCGTTAAGCAAACCAGGGTTTCCACTAATTTTCACCCACCTAATTCCCGATTATTTCTCAGCCTTTCCCGGATTTTGTTTGAAATGTTCTGAAACCTTCTCCAGATTTAAATTATTTTCGAATATTTTGCTGATAAATTCTTAAATCCGATAAAATTAAAAAAATTATCTTTAAATCTTCAGATTCTTTTTCAACATATTTTACAATATTAAAATTGATCCTTTCAAATAAAACCTCAATTGCTTAAAATTTTACCAGAAATATTATAGTCAGCATCATTAATTTTTTTGTTACAGATTATAGTGTAATAGCCAAATGTTAAGAACAAAATTATTTCTCATTATTAAAAAATCATTTGCAATTAAAATGTTATATTATAATCAATAATATTCAGAAACATGTAAAAATAAATGTGTCGACACTTTTGGCAATAGTTCAAAATATATAAGGGCACGTCTGCCTAGTCCACTTGAGTTTTTACTTTGTTTAAATAGTTAAATAATGTAATTGTACAGGCTCTTCAGAGCCTCAGCTGAAATTGCATTATTTAAACAAAATGAGAACTAAAATAGGCCAGTAAGTCTTGGTATCACGATTAATAAAAAATGTCACATTTTGCAAAACTTTAAATGTGATTCTCGACTCGAATGTTTATTCTTGGTTGATTCCCGATTTCATTTTCGTTCCCGGCTATTTTCCGAGTTTCCCGGTTAGTAGACGCACTGACAAATAAAAATATTATTTGTTTAGAAAATACATTATATAAAAAAATTAAAATTTGCTATGCAAATTATATGAATTTCAACACAACTGAGATATGTAAATATTACAGGTTTAATATTGGTTAACTTGTGGTTGTAGGTAGATTTAGACTTTAAATAAAAAACAACAGTTTGAGAGTAGCATTGTCAAGCGAATTGCTGGATATGATGCCGTCTATTGTTCTTACCAGCATTTCAGCAAGTAAACTGTCACACAGTGTAACTCGACTGTTTGTGGAGTCAGGTGTGAAAATGAAATTTCCGAATCCTCTTACTTCCTTACTTACTTACTTCTCTTTTCCAGCTTAATGACGTCATGATTTTGAGTGTGTGAACACCCACCTATTTCAAGTAAAGCCTAGCTTTACGAGGCTTAAAAAAGCTTGAATAAAATAAGCACTTTCTTTACGATGAATCATCAACTCAGTGAGGTAGAAATTACCTCTTATCTGACTTCCTTCATCGAGAAAGCTTATGTGACTTTTTTTTTATTGGCATTCAAACTTTAGAGCTCCTGATTTTAAAGTCTGTAAAGCCTACCTTCCCTTGTTTAAATATTCTACTTTCTTATTCCAAATTAGAAAGGAGTGCGAATGTAAAAGCTTTAAACAGAAACCTTTAAACTGGTTAAGTCGAATTTTAAACACACAACGATTTATAAATGTTGTTGATTTTTTTTT
>CAKNWT010323362.1:0-10730 GCA_932066315.1 Andricus coriarius
ATATTTTTCCCCTACTCCGCCGCCACTTGCCGCATCTAGGTGTATAATATCTTTGGTTACACGTTATACGGTTACGCATAATTCGAACTTTTATACGTACAATACGTATTTTACGTAAAAAATGTAATAAACGTAAACAATGGCGATTTACGATTAAAACAAAAACTAAGCGTCCTATCGAAAAATTGCCGATGAAAAATTTGTAGCTGTTTTTTGGATGAGCAACTTCTGTCGAGTCATTTTTTCTCATAGCTTGTGTCGTCTGCCCAAAAATTAAATTTGTTTATTTTTAATGTTTTTCACGAATAAAACAAAAATTACGCGTCCTATCAGAAAGTGACTGAGAACAAATTTGTAGATCTTTTTTGGGTACATAATTTTTGTTTCGTCATATTTTTTGTACCTTGTATAATTTAACCGCGAAATCGAATTTTTCATTTTTTTTTGTGCAATCAAAATTTGAATTAGCGATTTTTCGAAAAAATTAAAAAAGTTGTTATGTTTTTTTTTAACTACTTGTATGTTTAACCATTAAAAATTATTAATAACTATTTACCTGACGATTCTGTACATCTTCACTGCATAAAATGCGAAGTTCTAATAGCAATGAAAACTTTCTTTTGGGATTCAAAAACACTCCCCTAAAGTTTTATAAAAAAAAATTTCTTCTGTCTGGAAGTGATATATTGCTCTTTATTTGACAATAAAATTAAGTTTCGGTACATAAATAAATAGAAAAAATAGTTCAAAGCAAGTAGATTTGTACAAACATAGCAAAAAATGATTCAAATATTTTTTACCCTACTTAAGTGATCTTGAAATTTCAAAATATCGAAAAAAGTCGACTTTTTCGCTATTTTCTTAGAGTTGCGGTAAATTTCTGGACTATTTGACCATATAATGTGTGATATACGTCAATGAGAATATATTTTCAATATTAGTGACGCATATCGAGCGATCGATCCGGGAATCGAGTGAGCAGGAGAAAAGTGATCGTCTTTTCAAAACATCAGATCGGTTCGAATCATCTCGTGAGACGATCATCTCGCTAAGTCGATCCAACCGAGCTAACATTTTCTAAAATTATGCAAAATGTTATAACCTCCATTTCCTGGGCAATTTTCAAGATATGTAGAAAATTTGTATGGCGCATATAAGCGCATTTGAAACCCCATACAAAAGTCCTTTAATCACTACTGATTAAATACTTTTTATTTTGTTGGTCATGACTTTGCAAAATTTTATGACTCACAAAACAAATTTCGCGCATAAAGGTGGTTGGGTGTACAATGTAAACAATGAATAATACAACCAATAAAATATCCTCGGAATAATAAAGAAAAATGAAAAATTTAATTTTACGGTCAAGCTATGCAAGATACGACAAATGATTAAACAAAAATTGTGCACTCAAAAAAGATGGAGTAATTTGTTACGGGTTACTTTTTGATAGGATGTGTAGTTTTTGTTTTATTCGTATTCAATTTATTTTTCATCTCGCGTATGGGTTTTAAAAATCGTTCAAAAATTTATCATATATGTGTTCCAAAAACTACTTAGATACTTTTTTTCTCCCCTTTTCAGATAATTGGAAAAAAATTTTTTGATTGTATCGTTCATCAGAAAGATACGGAGATATACGGTGAGGTAAAGAAATTACCTTCTTCATTTTAAATCAAATACAAATTTAGTCGTTTTTATCTGAAGAACATAGAATATAAAATGTTTCTTGCGAAGCGCGACAACCAAATCGCGATCCGTAAGCGCACTCAAACTTTTGGGTTTCTATTATACGATTAGTGATGCATATCGAGCCGAGAAATCCTCGTTATCGTTCGAAGTCGTTCGAAATTTTACAAATTTTCCGAGCCGAGATTTTTGAACGTTTTTTGTTTTTGTTCGTATCGTCACTTTTCAAAATATCAATAGAAAAAGTAAACACAGCAAAACGCAAAAAATCCGCGGAAGAAAATGAAGAATCAGATGTCGAACTGATATAGGAAGGTTTAACAAATAAAATATTTTTGATGATAAATAAATTATATAAAATTATTTTATGCCATTTGTTTTGCAGTTTTTCAGCCTATATTTTTTTAATTGATTAAAAACTGTTGTTGATAGTATTTTAAAATATTTATGACATTCTGTATTGTATAGTAGAATTTTCGGTGATTCTAATATTCCTCATTTATCAACATTTAATTTACATATTCTTAATAATGCTACCTATATTATCTATAAAAGTTGTAATACAATATAATAAAAAAGCAATATATTGAACTCTGAACTAGCTTCAAAACTCAAACTATTAGGTTACAAATGTCTATTTTGATCGTAAATTCTTATCCAGCGACCAATAGAAAACCCCCGAGTATAGACTTTCATAAAAATCTGCAATTTTATTGAATTAAAAAAGAAATTGTGCGGCATATTCAATCCACTAATTTGATTTTTTAAATCTTCACCCTAAATTAATATTCAGCAACACGACAAACTTCTAGTATTGACTTTCACGAAAATCTTCCTGACTTGAGCTTGTCTACAAGCTTGAATTAGCTTAAAAAGTTTGAGTTCCCATGTCGACCTAAAAAATTTTCGCTATATAGTTGTCTCTAAAATCTTTTGGTTTGTTAAATGAGTCAATTCAATTTTGAATTCAAAAAGGTTTTAAATAATTGATATATCACATATTTATGCATAATTTTAGAAAATGTTTGCTCGGTTCGATCGACTTAGCGAGATGATCGTCTCACGAGATGATTCAAACCGATCTGATGTTTTGAAAAGACGATCACTTTTCTCCTGCTCGCTCGATTCTCGGATCGATCGCTCGATATGCATCACTATATACGATGACCAGAAACGAACGTGGACCGCGAGTTTTACATGATTTCTTAAACAAATATCGAGCGCGAAGCGCGAGTGTCTTGATGAGAATGTGTTCCTTAAAGTCGATAGAACCTTAAGTAAATTAGTTCCTTTTATGTAAAGCTGACATAATTAAACCAAAAGCAGGTCATGAGGACACGAAGTTGCGAAAACTTAGAGGCACCGAGCTTAAAGCGTCAGGCAAATGTGTCCGAGCGCGTAGCGCGAGGAGAATACAATATCGAGCGCGAAGCGCCGGATCCAACACTTGCGCGCCCTAGGCGCGGTCAAACTTGCGAGCCGCGCGCCAAGCGCGCCATGAGAATGTGCCCGCAAGGCGGGCAGATTTTTTTTATTAACATTATATTGAAAAACATACCTACTTCTTATATGCTGTTCAATTTTGTCTGCATCGTTTTATTATTTTAAAGAGAACCGTCTCTATAACCTAATTATCGAGCGGGAAGCAAGAGTGTTGCAATGAGAATGTAATCGTCAACTTCAAGATCCTTCTTTAAAGACTAATGAAAAAACAATTTCAGTTCCAATTTATGACTGTAGTTCCTTAGGGGTTTAAATCACATTTTTCGATTTAAGTTACAATATTCATGATATTTGAAAAATGGAATTAAAATGTACGCATTAAATGTACGAAAACGAGCACGAAGCGCAAAAGAGTACCGCGAGAATGTGCCCGTTTTTAATCCGCAGTGATAAAGGGACTTTCGTATGGGGTTTCAAATGCGCTCATTTGCGCCATAAAAATTGTCTGCATATCTTAAAAATTGCTCATGATATGGAGGTCATAAAATTTTGCAAAGTCATGACCACCAAAATAAAAAGTATTTAATCAGTAGTAATGAAGGGACTTCCATATGGGGTTTCAAATCCGCTCATATGCGCCATAAAAAATTTGTTTATTCTTGAAAATTGCCCATGATATGGCGGTCATAACATTTTGCAAAGTTATGACCAGCAAAATAAAAAGTTCTTAATCCGCAGTGATGACGGGACTTTTGTATATGTTTTCCAATGTGCTCATATGCACCATAACAATTTTCTGGATATCTTGGAAATTGCCCAAGATATGGAGGTCGTAACATTTTACAAAGTGATGACCAACAAAATAAAAAAATGTTAATCCGCAGTGATGACGGAACTTTCATATGCACTTTTAAATGCGCTCATATGCGCCATAAAAACTTTCATTATATCTTTAAAATTGCTCAAGATATGGAGGTCATAAAATTTTTCAAAGTTATAACCAACAAAATAAAAAGTTTTTAATCCGCAGTGATGAAGGAACTTTCGTATGGAGTTTCAAATGCGCTCATGTGAGCCATAAGATTTTTCGTTATATCTTGAAAATTGCCCAAGATATAGAGGTTATAACATTTTGCAAAGTGATGACCAACAAAATAAAACTTTTTTATTCCGCAGTGATGATGGAACTTTTGTATGGGGTTTCAAGTGCGCTCATATGCGTCATAAAATTTGTCGTTATATCTTAAAAATTGCCCATGATATGGCGGTCATAACATTTCGTAAAGTTATGACCAACAAAATAAAAAGTTCTTAATCCGCAGTGATGACGGGAATTTTGCATAGGGTTTCAAATGCGCTTATATGCACCATAACAATTTTCTGTCAAGTGTTGGCACATCGTGAAAGTTTATGGAGGTAGATACTGGTTAGGATGATAGTCCTAAAGTTTTTAATTTAATTCAAGGTTAAGTTCAAGTTCACAATAATGTTATAATGTTTATGAGTATATTAAAAATCGGGAATGCGCTTAAATCCAGCACTTGGCTCTGAAGCTTCCCTGGTGGAAGTTTCGGAATGAAATTGAGTCCGTTTGAATCCGAACAACTCCGATTCATTCCGATCGATTACGAACGAATGCGAAATCTGTTTCCGACTGATTCCTATCTTCTGGTTGAATTTTCATTCCGTTCGTTCCACTCACAGTCTAAATTATTCCGTAGCAAAAATTTTTATTCCGTATGAATCAATCGCATGACGCCAGCTCATTCCTAATGATTCCGTGCCCTTCCTCTTTCAGTCCGAATAATTCCACGCATATAAGAATGAAAATTCCACTCCGCCTGACTCCGTGACAAGACGCAAATTCATTCCGAATGATTCCGCGCCACTCAGCACTCAGTTCGAATGATTCCGTATCGATCGGAATGAAATTCTTATTACGTCTGAATCCCTCTTTTGACGCGAGTACATACCGAATGGTTCCATGCCTGTCCGCCAACAGTCAGAATGGTTCCGGTTTGATCCAAATACAATTGCTCCATTGCGTTTGAAACATAAGTTGAAGAAAAAAATGGAATGACTAGAGTTTATTCTGAATGAGACGGAATCAGTCGGAATGAGCACGAGTTATCTGGTGGATTCAGACGGAATGGGCCTTGCATTCTGATAAGTGTGGAATCATTCGAAGTGAATTCGGAATGGCACATACACACAAGCCAAAATTGGTTTGGTCCAATAAAGGTCTATAGGTGCTCAATCGAAAGGTCTTGAAGTCTACTTTCAATAGCCGAGTGGCGTTTTTACTGAAACATCATGGCCGATCAAATATGGCAGCCAAAACAACGTGACCAGCATTATTTTTTACTAAATTGATTATAAAACAAGCACCATCAACCCTATTGAGGTATGCAACCTTCCAAATGGAAGGTCTTGAACTCTAATTTCAAAGCCTATATTGTAAAAATTTTGTGGTTCCGGGTAAAATCAAATATGGCGGCCAAAACGGAAGTTTTCGGGCTCGCTAATTACGAATCTAAGGTCAGATGTACAAAGTTCAAGATGGCGGATCCAATATGGTGGACAAAATTTTTGAAAATGAAGCGATTACCTCTAAATTTGGTATACAAGGGTTTTCGGGGTCGCTGACTACGAATACGAGTTTGGATTTGATATTCAAGATGGCTGATTCAAGATGGCGTTTGATTATGGATTTAGTTTTCAAATTTAAAAATTATAGATAGAGGGTCCCTGTACCAAGGGTTTCTGCTGAATATGTTTACAATAATTAATAAGCAGTCGCGGAAAATTGACCAGGGATGGTCCCGAAGGAATAACCCCTAAGTGGAAGCGTAACAACCGTGCCGAAAGCTGAATGGCACCTGGGTGAGGTGTCTTAAGCGGTGAATCTGAGATACCGGGCGATCTCTCTCAGTATACAGCTTTATCCTTGCATACGTGGCTCTGCAAGGATAAACGAACCCTTTCCCTAGCTGCTCGTGGGAACAACAATGACACCATCAAACCACAAAAAGTTGCAAATGCGGTTCAAACCGATCGAACGCGCAGAGCACCCGAAAATGGGTCGGCGAACAATGCCGATAATCCTAGAGTTCGGGGTGGTGAAAATAACTTACATGGAAACACGACGACGAACCGGGAAAACGCCCACATTAAGTGGACGATTCAAATCAAGGATGACTTGCTAGACTGCTACGATGCCAGCATTATCCCTGTTCACCGAGGCTTTATAGCGCGTATGCATACTCTGTGGTGCCAAAGACACCCAGAGCTTCAGCACGTTTTCATTCAATCGTTGCGAAATCAACGTGCCTACCTCTGAAATAATGGATATGTACATGGAGCGCTTCCCCAATCGCTACTTGATCAAGCTGCAGCCGAAGATGAGGAAACGACATTAAGACCGGCCGCGGAAAGCAGGCATCTTCTGAGAGATGATCACGATTTCAGGACAAGAAGGAACATTAACATGCAAGTTCCTCTTAAGCCCCAAGATCTGGCTAAAATGGATGCCTCCCTTCGTGGAGAAATCTCGCAAGAATCCGACCTCTGGACCATCAATTGCTCAGTTTATGGTGCTGAGAGAGCTTCGGCTGATTCAAATCGAAGGCTCAAACCGACGATGGATCAAAAGACCAAAAGACGCTTACATCAAATGAACAAGAAGATTGGATGGGCAAGACAGAATGCGTCCCGTGTTTAATGTGTGATTGACTACATAACATCTGGTAGACCGTTCACGGAAAGGGTTCGAAAGTTCGCCCAAGAACTTAGGATCTTGAATCACACACTAAACAAGTCAAAGCTGCCGACAATCAAGAAGCATATCACCCTGTTTCTGTCAAAAATTCACCCAAGCCCAACGAGGTAGAGACCTGTTGGAGAGCGGTATACAAGATCCCGAAAACACTTGAGTTGAAAGTAGATACTGACAATATCATCCGCTACAAGGAATTCTGCGACAACCTCATAAAATCTGAGGAGGAATGTCCATCAATCACTGCCGAAGCGGTAAAAAAAGCACTTAGAGGTACGAAGAACTTTTCCGGAGCTGGACCAGATTGTATCAAGAACTTCTGGTGGAAGAAGCTTACTTCTACACACCAACATTTGGCCCGCATATTCACCTCATATTTAAAGTCGGAGATGCCCATCCCGCAGTGGCTGGTGTTAGGACGCACTATACTCCTACCGAAAAAAGGAAACTTGTCCAACCCAGAGAATTATAGGCCAATAACTTGTTTGAACACACTGTATAAGAACCTTGCAGCTGTCCTAAACAACAGGATTGTTCGGCGAATTGAGCCTGTGTGGCGTGAGATGAACGAAGAACGTGGCTCGAAAAAATGTGTAGCAGGCTGTCGAGAGAACCTGCTAATTGACAGGTGTGTCTGCAAGGACGCCAATAGCCTGGATTGACTACCGAAAAGCATTCGATTCAACCTCTCATAGAGTTATCATCTATCTGTTGGAAAGCTTGAAGGTGCATCCACACAGAGTGAGATGCATAGAGAGATTGATGCCTCTTTGGAAAACTAGATTTACTATCTCATCTGGAAATTATCGTGTGACAACAAATAACGTCACCTTCCAGAGGGGCGTCTTTCAGGGCGATACCATGAGCCCTTTGATTTTTTGCATCACACTTTTGCCTCTATCTCTCGCACTACGAAATTCTTCTGGATACCTCTGTGGCGACATTAACGAGCGCGAGCATAAGGTCACTCATGTATTTTATATGGATGACCTGAAGCTGTATGCCTCTGGTGAAGGCAAACTTCAAACTGCCATAAATATCGACAAGAAGTACACAGGAGAGATTGGGATGGACATTGGATTGGATAAATGTGTTAAAATTTATGTGAAGAACGTAAAGATTGTTGGCGTCCCCGAGTACCCTGAGATTGTGGGTATAAGTGTTATTAGACATCTTAACACTGGAGAGACCTATACATGCCAAGGCGTGCCTAAAAGCCACATTCAGGACATAACATCAGTAAAGGAGTCTCTCCGAAGCAGATACAAGCGTCTTCTTCGACAAATTTGGTCTTTCAATCTTTCGGCGTTGAACCAGATATCTGTGAATAACATGCTTGCCGTCTCGGTTCTACTCAACTCGCTTGGGGTGATCCAATGGACGAAGAACAAACTTAAGGCCCTTGATATCACCACACGTAAGATCATGTATATGCATAAAAGCTTGCATATCAATTCGTCAGTTCCGCGATTATACATTTCACGCCGTCAAGGCGGACGCGGACTTCTGACTCTCCTGTGTCTTCATAACCGAATTGTTCTAAGTACAGCTTATTTCGTAGCCAATGGCAGAGATCCTCTCCTAAAAATGGTGAGGAACCACGAGATGATTGGCGCAGGAGCGTTCCTTTACAAAGCCGCGGAGCAAGCGGCCGAGACCCTTGGCCTGAATTTTAACATCAGAAGTTAGGAAAGTGCATTACTCTATCTAGATGACTCACTTCTAAATGCCGAAGTGAAGAAAGCAGAGTTTCAGAAATTTCATCAAGAGCTACTCGACACGAAAATGCACGGAAACTTTCACAGAAATGTAGAAAAACAGTCCTTGTCGAAGGAGCAAACTTTTGCTTTTCTCAGATCATCAGGGCTTCATTCAGGTGCATAGGGCTTTTTTTTAGCATGGCAGGGCGGTGTCATTTCCATCTAAGCATACCGTGATCGCATTTTATGTCAAGAAGTTCCGAGCGATAGGTGCAGAGCGTGTCATGCACACGCTGAGTACTTAGAACACATACTATCGGGGTGTCCCACCCACGCAGGAACGACGTGTCTCTACAGACAAAATGCGGCCCTAAAAGTGCTTTATTACCATCTTTGTCGCTCTTACGGCGTTGGCTGCGACCCTGCCCTGCCGAACGCTCCAAGGGTGATAGTCATTTGTCCAAAACGAGAAGTGCCAAATTTTCTGGAACTACGATTTTCGGACAGTAGTCTCCGTTGCATACTCGAGGTCTGACATTGTTCTCCAACACTGTAGAAACGAACCATATTCGTGATCGAATTCTCGGCTCCGTCCGAATACAACATCACTGCCAAAGAGAAAGAAAAGGAGGAAAGGTATCAAGACGTTAAAAGGGAGCTTCAACAACTGTACCCAAAATATTCGGTACAAGTAATTGTCCTTGTGACATGTGCTCTCGGAGGTGCGAAACTATCACTGGTTCGTAACCTTAAAGCCATACCCGCGTGCCAAACATATGCCAAGGCACTTGCGAGATGGATGCAAAAAGCTCTCATCCTCAGGTCGCTTCGGATCCTCAAGACACACGAGGGTTTCGCCGGTCATTTTTTAGATGGCAGTTGCTGACGACGTAAAAAACTGTCCTCGGACGCGACTAGTAAGAGACGAGAAAACAAAATCAAAACCAGAGACTTATCCTCACTACAGCCACCGCGGAAACCCTTCTGGGGTCTAGAAAATTTTCAAAGAGCATTTTTGAAACCTCAAAACCGAATGATCATCGGTACTTGGTAATTTCGGAGTGCTTCATACGTTTCGCCAGTTTTGTGCACCCCGTTCCAACAGCCTTAAATAATAAGTGATATTATATGGGTTGTTGCATTTATTCTCGAAAAGAGTAAAAATTATGTTTTTGGTTACGTGCTATTTTAAAGTTATGATAAAGTAAATTATACAAAAAATTGCCCAAAAAATTGTGTGGCAGAGGTTACGTAGAGCTTAAAAAGCTTAAAAATCTTCGAAGTGTAATAGATGTGAAATAAAGACCCAATTTAGAGTTTATGTTAGATTCTTCACAACCGGCCTGGCAAATTCTTAAGTCGTGAGACCTGCTATAAGGCACTTGAATTTACAGGTAATTCTTTTCGAGTGAATTGAAAAATTATCGTTAAGATTTCACGATTATGTTTATTGGGAAGTCTAAGAATTTGGGTAAAAAGTAGCGTCAATCTTCAACGTTTTCAACCATGATGTTTACAACTGTCAGTTTTCAGTGCTACCATACTAACGATTTCAAAGTTCACTACATTTTCGCAAACAGAATAAAGACCCTAGAAAGGACCCCAGATCTACCTGGGCAGGTAGTCAGATTTGCTACCGGAAGTTCCTATGCTGGCTTCACCCCCGTGGCTACGGCCGTCAGAAGTGGAACAGGGAATAGAAAGAGAGGGGAAATCGAGAAAGTGCATCTGCCCTTTTCTAAGGATGGCGATTGGTGGATTGATCCTTTCTGAATGAAAGCAGATGGAAGATTAGTATAACAAATCACCAACCTTAGAAATCCGTTTCATTCTGAATGAATCCGACTGATTCCGCAGGGGTTTGTGTATAATTTAATTTCGGATCAGTCCGCGTGAATCCGAATCATTCAGAATAAGGCCGACCTAGTTCGTAAGAGTTTCTGTACAATTTTAGTCTGAATCAATCTGTATGATTCCGAATTTGCCTACAAAATTAATTCCAAATGAATCCGAATTATTACCCATTCTAAAAAAATGATTCCGACTGAATCATGCACGCACGCACGCACGCACGCACGCACGCACGCACGCACGCACGCACGCACGCACGCACGCACGCACGC
>CAKNWT010323365.1:0-10943 GCA_932066315.1 Andricus coriarius
TATATGAAGATGTTACCAAATATAATCTCTAGATGTTAAATTCTTATCATCTTCAGGCATTAAATTGTAACATATCAGATTTTAAAATATCCAGACGTCTGCGTGTAGTCTCAGATGATACCTCGCATCGTGGCGCGTGTCATACGCATCCGTTTGCATTGAAACAAGATATAATTAAGCTATAAAATGATTATTAGTGCTAAATCACACGTGCTTTAGATTCAGAAAATGGGTAAGTTTATATTTATTTTCATTACACATCACTGCCACTTGTACAAGTACAGAAACATAGCCTCCTTTACTTTTTTTTGTAGTCTTATGATAGTCAGTTTCCTGCTTATATTGCGTGTTTAATAAATTGAAATTCGTTTCCAGTTCTACTTCCAAGCTCGTCTATCAAAATTTTGTATAGATTTATAAAAACGTTTGCACAAATTATTATATATATTTGAGGTTATCTAATGGACCAGGATTCTAACATGGATATTAGATTTTAAAATCTTGGATTATATATTTTATTATATCTCAGATTATAGAGTTTTATAATCCAAGATATATTATCCTGTAATATCTATATAGATAGTAGTTCTAATAATCTGGATCGCCGTGCCATAGTTAATAGTCCAAGATTATATAAGTTAATATATTTTTTATTATCGGGTATAATCCATTTTTCTCAGTGTTTGAACATCTTAAGGAGGAACATGCGATGAGTAAGATCCAAGATTCTTTAATGTCCTTTTAGTATCTTAAACTTGTATTAATTCCGCGTCATTTGGCAAAATATAAGAATTTTTTACCACGTTTTGTAGGAAATATGAGCTTTTAAAGAAACATTGTACTTTATGCACCTAACCTAACAGAATCATATATGTCGGAGGTTTCTGTTCGAAAATCCAAGATATTTAATCACAAAAGTGGTCAAATTGAGGAATCAATATTCTCACTTCCAGCAAGAATAAAAAACTGGGATCTTACCACTGCTTAATATTTATAAAATAATTTTGAAGTTGAATAAATAACCTTTCAACAAAAAAAAAAAATGAATGGAACGTGGCAACGCTGCAGCCTACGGTTGCTTTTCAGCAGACCATATAGCAGACGCTCCAAAGTTCGAACAGGGTTGCCAATTAAATTGGCGGGTAGTAATTCAAATTTGAAGAATCGGAATCACAAATCACAGAAAACAAATCATAATGAATAAACATTCGCAACTTTTTTTAAATTTTAAATTCATGAGATAAATACATAATACTTAAAAGTGTCTAAATGGGT
Organism: Andricus coriarius; assembly: GCA_932066315.1. Classification (NCBI taxonomy): domain Eukaryota; kingdom Metazoa; phylum Arthropoda; class Insecta; order Hymenoptera; family Cynipidae; genus Andricus; species Andricus coriarius. Next base: position 1,276 of record CAKNWT010323365.1, read on the forward strand.
ATATAAATTCGGAATTCAAAAAATATATATTAGTACGTACACAAATTCCAAATAAATTAGATTTTTTTCAAGCTTTGGATTAAAACAAAAACAATACTTATAAAAATCCTGTAAATGTAAATTCTGAATATTTTTAAATTCTAAATTTATTTCAAAAACAATATTTATAGAACTGTAAATATAAATTTGGAATGAGGTATGATTTTTTCAAATTTTGAATTTAAAATTTATAACAAACACAATAATTTATAAAAATTCTGTATATCGACGCCTTCATTCAATATGAGTCTATGTGCTGACAGCGCCGTGTATGAGACTATGCGCTGTGTATAAGCATAGGGATTTTTATAAGTATTGTTTTTTTTTTAATTCAAAGCTTGAAAAAAAGTCGAATTTATTTGGAATTTGTATATGCACTAATATATATTTTGCGAATTCCGAATTTATATACCCATTTAGCCACTTTTATCGATATATATCATATATATTTTTGGAATTAAGTGAGATCTTTAGAAATTTTGAATTTTAAATTTATAACAAAAAGAATGCTTATAAAAATTCTTTAAATATAATTTTGAGATGAAATTGAAATATTTTCAAAGTTTTAATTTGAAACTTATAACAAAAACAATACTTATAGAAATTCCGTGAATATAAATTTGAAATAAAGAGCGATTTTTTAAATTTTGAAGTTGAAATTTATAATAAAAATAAAAATTAAGTTTTTAATTTGAAATTTATAACAACACCAATACTTATAAAAATTCTGTAAGTATAATTTTGGCATAAAATCGAAAAATTCTTAATTTTCAAATAAAAAATTTATAACAAAAACAATAGTTATAGAAATTCCGTAAATATAAATTTGGAATAAAGTGCGATTTTTTTTTAATTTGAAATTTATAACAAAAAAAAATACTTAAATTTTGAATGTAAAATTCATTACAAGACCAATACTTATAAAAATTCTGCAAATATAATTTTGGAGGAAAGTAGGAGATTTTGTTGAATTTCGGATTTGAAATTTATAACAAAATCAGTACTTAGAATTATGGTAAGTATAGAAGAGAGAAAAAGTGCTACAGACCCATATGTTTCACGCGTTTCAAATACTACAGCTGACTACTACGAAAGTCAAGATGCTGTATATATTCCGCAACGTTGCCACGTTTCTTTGGAATTTTGCAATTGACAAAATAACTCATAATATTATGTTTTCGAACAAAAAGAGAATCTAGTTGTTATTAAGAAGGTTGGTAGGACTGCATTTTTAAATCTTATTTTGTAAATTCTTCAATCATTAAAGAATTTTTCGATAATACTTACGTATTTTATATCAGTCTATTTGTGTATATTATCAAAAACACTCACATGATTTGAAAGTTGCGCATGTTCCTCCTTGAGCCCAACGGGCAATGAAAAATTTTAGGGCTACCTTTACAAGAATTGTTCAGGTTTATAACCATGAATCTTATTATAATTTCTATTTCTATTCCTATTTTAACTTATTTAGATGTACTTTTATCACATAATTTTCTAGTAAATTCCGAGATACTTATGAAGAACAGATCAATGTTTAGTATTGTCAAACACATTCGGTTGATATTATTGCATAATGAGTGGAGTAATGATCCCTGCATCCAACCATTGGCAGCTATTGACAAGTAAAATGGCAACTGTGATCTGGTGTTGTGTTTTGGAACAGTACACTGAGAAAAATTGATTATACCCGGTAATAAAAAATATCTTACCGGATATAATCTTGGACTATTAACTATAGGACAGCGATCCAGATGATTAGAACCACAATCTATAGATATTAAGAAATAGATATTACAGGATAATATCTTGGATTATAAAACTTTATAATCTGAGATGATAAAATCTATAATCCAAGATTTAAAAATCTATTATCCATATTAGAATCCTGGTCTATAAGATAACCTCAAATATATATAATAATTTGTGCGCAAACGTATTTATAAACCGATACAAAATTTTGATAGACGAGCTCGCTAGTAGAACTGGAAACGAATTTCAATTTATTAAACACGCAATAAGCAGGAAACTGGCTATAATAAGACTACAAAACGAAAGTAAAGGAGGCTAAGTTTCTGTACTTGTACAAGTAGCAGTGTTTTGTAATGAAAAGAAATATAAACTTACCCATTTTCTAAATCTAAATCACGTGTGTTTTAGCACTAATAATCATTTGAGAACTTAATTATCACTTCTTTCAATGCAAACGGATGCATATGACACGCGCCACGATGCGACGTATCATCTGAGACTACACAGATCAGCCTGGATATTTAAAAATCTGAGATGTTACAATTTAATGCCTGAAGATTATAAGAATTTAACATCTAGAGATTATATTTGGTAACATCTTCATATATTATAAAAATGTTATGGATTATACGCGCTAATATACTTTTCTACACAGGGTATTATTCTTTTATTCTATTATCCAGTTCGTATATTCCATTTTTATTAGTGCATATACAGTAAATCTTCTAAACAACTGATCATAGAGAGTCAGAGTTTTGATTGTTCTTGGGTCATTTATATATGATTTTCTCATTTGTGCTTTCTTGCGAACACCGGGCTTCGGAAAACAGCCTTGGTGTTCGCAAGAAAGTAGGATCTACAAAAAATGTGAAATAATTAAAAAAATTATCGTAATTTTAATTGTATACTATTATTACATACAATGAAACAGGTATACGATAATTTTTTTTGTTAATTCAATAAAATTATGTTTGGTTGACTGGACTTAGTTGTTCATTTTACAATTAGTAATTATTTTATTTGCAAATGCTGCCTTTTCTGAGGTCCCAGAACGTGAAGAAAGCCAGATCTTTGTATTGCTTTCTTAGCAAATATCACGTCCCCTGAGATCCGGTCGGTGTTCGGCAAAAAGGGAGGATCTGAAAGATCCGCTTTTCTTGCGTTTATAGGTGCCCGTGTTCGAGCCTCCGTGGTGTTTAACTTCGTGCAGATCCTTACAATTTTCTGCAGATCCTGCTTTTTTGTCAAACATGACTTGCCAGAATTTACTGCAGATTCACCTTTTTTACAATAATTATTAAAAAATTATCTTCAATTATATTAACATGTTTGAAAAATGATTTTCATAAACCGATATACCTTTTTTCTGCGATTCCAACAATATAAAAAAAACTCATTTTCGATTGTTTATACATCCTGCTTTCTTAAATATCACGGCAGTAGCAGTACTAACTTGCCTCACTTTAACCATAGTTTAATTAACCCAATGCCTGGCCCCTGATAACAATACCGCCAACCAAAATATTAAAAACATGCAAATTATTATTATTGTATATTAGTATTAGTACATATTATTAGTGTTATACATTGCAAAACATTGCACTGCCAATTAATTATAATATGCAAACATAAAACAAGAATTCAAGGATCCTCTGAAATCCTTGAATTCGTGGAATTTCCTGCATTCTGAGAACTTCCTGAATTTGAAGGACTTCAAAATTATAAAAAGAATACGAAGGAATCCAGAAGAATTGAAGGAATTCAAGAAATTCCATGAATTTAGGGAATTCACAGAATTTTAAAATATTCAAGGAATTCAGAATATTGAAGGATTTCAGGAAATTTCAGGAATTCAGAGAATCATCGAGGGAATTCAAAATATTCCAAGAATTTATGGAATTCAGAGAACTCAAAGATTTCAGTAAATTTTAGGAATTCAGAGAACCATCCAGGGAATTCAAAATATTCCAAGAATTCATGGAATTAAGAGAATTCATGGAAGTGAGAGAATTCTTGGAATTCAGAGAATTCATGGAATTAAGAGAATTCATGGAATTAAGACAATTCGTGGAATTAGGAAAATTTTTGGATTTAAGAGAATTCATGGAATTAAGAGAAATCATGGAATTCAGAAAATCATGGAATTAAGACAATTTACGGAGTGAAGAGAATTCATAGAATTCGTGGAATGCAGAGAATTCAGGGAATTGAGAGAATTCATGGACTTCCGAAAATTCATGAATGTAGCGAATTCATGGAATTCGGAGAATTCACGGAATTCCGAAAATTCTTGAAATTCATCGAATTCACGAAATTCGGAGAATTCGCGGAATTCATAGAATTCATGTTATTCAGAAAATTAATGAAATTCGGAGAATGCACGGAATTCATAGAATTCATGTTATTCAGAGAATTAATGGAATTCGGAGAATTCGTGGATTTCGAAAAATGCATAGAATTCTGAGAATTGAAAACAATGGTACTTCAAGGAATTTCAGGAATTCTGAAAATGTATGGATTTCAGGGAATTCAGAAAATTCAAAGAATTAAGAGATTTGCAGCAATTCAGGAAATCAGAGAAATTTTCATTGCCCTTAATATAAAACTCTGAATTTTGAACATAAAGAAATGAAAATTTTTTATTTTGAAATATATGAATTTTTAATGTTAAACGATTTAGAGAATCCAAAGAATTTCATGAATTCAGAACATCATAGGAATTCAAGAAATTTAGAATATTTAAGGATTTCAGGGATTTAAGAGAATTCAAGAAATTCAGAGATTTTAAGGAATTTAGAGAATCTGGCAAATTTTCATTGCTCTAAATATGAAACTCTTAATTTTGAAGAAACAAATGAAATCTTTTAATTTTAATTTTTTTACATAATAAACTAAGAAGGTTAAAGACTCCATTCCGAGTATTTTAATTTATAAAAAAATGCAAAAATCATTAGCTGGAAAAGAAAATGAAAGAAACATAGTAAGTTAAACGTCAAATATACAATATTTATTTCAAAAATAGTAGTTTCCATTTATTAATTTCATTTTGTTGTACAATTTCAAAGATTTATAATTAATCGCAAATAATTTCATATTCTATGAATTGTACATTATTATTTTCCTTTTACACTTATGTGCTTCTAAACTTTAAACAATAAATCATACCAATTAAAAAAAATAGATAAACAAAAGCACCTTTGCAAACCAACTTCATGCTGCGAACGGGGATGTAGATTACTACTATTAATTACGATTTTCCAATATTTTTACCTAAAAGTCGATTTTTTATCGGAAGATGAGGCGAGGCATATTGCACCTATAACAATACTAGTAAAAACCCTGTTAGGACAGGTACGTATCGACCCTTCTTCGCTAAGATGATGAGTTGTTGAATAATACAGCATTCATGTTGCTACAATCGATGCACATAAGTTAGTAATACATAGTACAATCGAGCACAGAGTACAGACTGCAGACGAAAGAAACCTCAATCCAACTATTATTCTCCAGTTGAATTCGTCCACAACAAAAGACCCTTATCTCAATACTCAATACTCTCCGAGGCTTTTACTTTTACTATAAAATGAAATATACATCGCAATCTCTATTCAGCAATTTCTGCACGGAACTCTACATCTTTTTAAGAAATTATTCTGTCGTTCTGGGGCAGTGCTTTGATGAATTTTGCCTTGGCTATTCGAGAAATGAACCATGAAGTATGGTCTGTGAGATTCGGAGTTGTTTATATACCAGATAATCAGGCGCCAACAGTAAAAGAAGAGGATATGGAGATTGTCCAGCTCGAGGAACTGATTGATATAAACAAGATTTTGGGCTTGGGTACCGAAGCTTTCTCAAGCTCTCTGCACTCAAGAGAATCACTCATACGAGTATACTGATTTGCTTGCAATTACTAAAGCAGTTTATAATGAAGCTGCATGCCATTCGTTTTTTCTCTTTTAGTTGTTGTTTACAATTTGATGACGATCACTATATATTGAGCTGGAAACGAATTCTTCGAGTGCTTTCACATCAACGAAAGAGTGTGATATTTTTATCTAATCATATTATTTGCTCTTGAGAACCTTGTGGCTATTATCTGTCTTATTGTATGAAGAGCCTCCTCCGAATAAATCAATCCCGCGAAATATAGGGATATTTTTTCTCTGAAAAGTAGACCGCAAAAATTATATTGTTGGGGGGTTTTCTGTGGAATTATGGCAATACTTTAAAGAAAATGAGTAGTCCAAGTACAGCAGGGAGTGTGCGCCGGAGTACAGCACGAATTTTGAATTGCTACATATATACCTTAAAAATTGTGGCAGCATGGTGTAAAGTAGTACTGTTTAATTGATAACTTAAAATAATCAATAATTTCAAATTGAGGGTTGCTAAAGTAACACAATATCTGAATTTTAGTGAGAAGACTCCCTTGAATTTCAGATCAAACCAAAAGGATCGTCTTAGGCACGTATGATTTTTATGATCTTTTCAATTCTTGGTGGCTGCATAAGAGTGTGAAACTTTTTTGGCTATCTTCGGACAATTAATACGAATTTTGTCTTCATTCATTTTATGTAAACGTTGCATACTTCAGCGAGGTTTAGACTTTAGATTGTCTAGATCTAGATTGTCTATAAAATGTTGCCTATGATGCTTTTCCCGTTTTCTCTTTGAAATAATGCGCGATTACAGAGTAGCACTGACGCATGAAAGTTTATGATCGCCAGTCAGTCCAGTCCGACTTTTTGCCAACGTCGCTGACCGAGCGCAAAAACGCGGTGAGAGGAACTACACAGTACAAAGCCGGCATCGACCGATGCCGCTCCATGCCGCGCCGTGCCGGGGGCATAAGGCAAGGATAATGGTATTAAGGCTTAAAGAGACCTTAACCTAACCGTTAGTTTATTGGCGTGAAGGAGTCGCAGAGCGTGTCTACATCAAAGTGCCGCTTCCGAGTCGCTTTCCCTTCCCTTCTATTCTGCCAGTGCCAACGTACCCATACCGACCGCTTTACCCCACCAGCCCAAACAACCCCTGCTGCCACGTACGCTGTACGCAGTACGAGTGTACGCCACTGACTCGCCCTCTTTGCTCCCTCCATTTACATCCCTCGTGATCTTTCCTTCATACTTTCTACTTTGTAATCCTACGACCTGCAGACACCTATTAATATTTCCCCCCACAATTTCGTATTGCACGGGATTACGGATTCCCCTATTCAACAGTATAATCTCTTTTTATCAGTCTGCGACTTGACACTTTCATAAAGGTTTCATTCTGAAAGTAAAGATGAGTCTGCAGTTCACACCATTTACGAAATAAAGCAATCTTTTTTTTAAGACAAAATATTTCCACTGATAATAGCAGCATTACATTCCTAAAACACACTCAAAACGTTTCATACCTCTAGCGCATGTGGAACCCATCCCAAATCCTTCCCTAAAGTTACTAAAGCTTTGTAAGAAGACACTAATTGTAAAAGAAGAAATATTTTCACTGATAATGACAAAATTGCATGCCACAAACACCCCAAAAAATTTGCATCCCTCTAGCGCATGTAGAACCCATCCTGAATCATCCACTAATGTTTCTAAAATTCATGTGCTTGAAGTTCTGAACGTTCAAATGAACGAAATTTTTACTGATGACTTTGTAAACTAGAAACGGCGCTGAAATATTTATTCAATTTATATTACAAATAACAGATTACTAAATAAACTTCGAATGCATTATTTATTTTGCAGTTGGAACCATATTTTTTGATAAAATAAAACCGGGACAAAATGTTTCTTTCATTTGAACGTTCTGAACTTCAGGTACATCTAAAATTCTGTAAAATGACACTAATTTAAAAAGTCGAAATATTTTCCCTGGTATTAGCAAAATTGCAAGGCATGAGTACTTTAAAAAAAGTTTTATCCCTTTAGAGCATGTAGGACCAACTTCAAATCAACCCCTAAAGTTTTTACAATTTTTTAGAAAGACACTAATCTGAAAAGAAGAAATGTTTTCACTGTTAATCACAGAATTGCATGCCACAAGCATCCCGAAAAAAGTTTCATTCCTCTATCTAGCGAATGTAGAACTAATCCCAAATAAACCCCAAAAGTTTCTACAATTTTCTAAAAAGTCACCAAGCTGAAAAGATGAAATATGTTCACTGTTAATGACAGAATTACATGCCACATGAATCCTAAAAGAGTGTCATCCATCTAGCAAATGTTAAACCAATCTCAAATCAAGCACTAATGTTTCTAAAATTCTGTAAAAAGACTCTAGCGAATGTGAAATTCATCCCAAATCAACCTCGAATATTTTTAAAATTTGGTAAAAAGACACTATAATCTGAAAAGAAAAAATGTTTTTACTGTTAATCAGAGAATCGCATGCCACAAGCATCCCGAAAAAGTTTCCTTCCTCCATCTGGCTCATGTGGAACTAATCCCAAATCAACCCCAAAAGTTTCTTAAGTCCTGTCGAAAGTAAGTAATCTGATAAGCCGAAATATTTTCACTGTTAATGACAGAATTACATGTCACAAGAATCCTAAAAGAGTTTCATCCTTCTAGCAAATGTTGAACCAATCCCAAATCAACCCCTAAAGTTTCTAGAAATTGTAGAAAGATACCAATCTGAAAGAAAGAAATTTGTTCACTGTTGATTACAGAATTGCATGCCACAAAGCATCCCGAAAAAAGTTTCATTCCTTTATCTAGCAAATGTGGAACTAATCCCAAATCAAGCCCAAAAGTTTCTACAATTTTGTAAAAAGGCACTAATTTGAAAAGATGAAATGTTTTCACTTATAATGACAAAATTGCATGCCCCAAGCATCCTAAATGGCTTGAATATGTTTCATCCCTCTAGCGTGTGTTGAAAATACCCTAAATCAACCCCTACAGTTTCTACAATTTTCTAAACAGACACTACTCTGAAGACGAAATATTTTTGCACTGATAATGACCTTAAATGCCATAAACCAGGGTGTCTAGCCTTTTTGCAAAAAAAATTATTCCAGGACTTTTCCAGGTTTTCCAGGACAAAACATGCCTCAAAAATCTGATTTTAGGGTCAAAAACCCGTTTCTAGGTGATTCTTCTTTTATGACGGTGGAAAATCACAACGCTACAATCGAAAAAATTTTGAACTTTCTTATTTTTTAGGTTTTGAAATTTTTTTGTTTTAAATTATAATTGGATGAAATTTAAGTTATCTATTTTTTAGCAAATTTAAGTTTAATTTACAATAAAGAATTACATTTTTAACCAAATTGTTGAATTTTTAACTTACAAAGATGAATTTTCAACCAAATGATCGGATTTTAAACAAAAAAGATGAATCTCAACCAAAAACAGTTGCATTTTCAACGAAATAATTGCATTTTTAGAAGACAGATTAATTCTAAAACAAAAAAGGTGAATTTTAAATTTAAAAGGAACGAATTTTTTCTCCAAATAGACAAATGTTCAACAAAACAGTTGAATTTTCAACCAATCAAGACAAATTTCCAAGCAGAGATGAATTTTCAATTAAAATGATGAAACTTGAAAAAAAAAAGAATTTTTAACAAAGTGTTTCATTTTCAACCCAAAATTCAAATTTTGTAATCAACCAGACGAATTGTCAATAAATAAAGCTTTTTCAGACAAGACAGAAAACAAATTTTATTCAAATTGTTAAATTTTCAAGCCAAAGATGAATTTTTTGTAAAAAAAGTTGCATTTTCAACCCGAAAATATTAATTGCAACCAAAAAGATTAGTTTTCTACAATAAAGACGAATTTTTAACTAAAAATATCAATTTTTAACAAAAAATGGAAGTTAATTTTCAGGTAAAAAATTAATTCTAAATTAAAAATAAAAACAAATGTTCA